>JAJMKO010000019.1:94325-142933 GCA_030569275.1 [Candida] sanyiensis | reverse complement strand
CTTTGAGAGAACTTACGCTGACTCTGAGGTGTACTCTATTGCCGGAAAGTCCGCTAAGTTTGACACTGCCGCGGACATCGAGCCGTACTTGGCTGAGCTCGACGCCTTGACTGGGATCAAGAAGTTGGACTTCTCAGGCAACACGATTGGTATTGATGCCTCTGAGGCCCTGGCTAAATCCATCGCTAAGCACCAGGAGACTCTGGAGGAGATCAACTTCTCTGATCTGTACACAGGCAGACTTAAGGATGAGATTCCACAGTCCCTTGAGTTTCTTCTCCCTGCGCTTGTCACATGTCCCAAGTTGCACATAATTGACCTCAGTGATAACGCTTTTGGTTTGCAAACCATCGAGCCCATCGAGAAGTTTCTGGCTGAGGCCATCTACCTGCAGCATTTGATCTTGACAAACAACGGCATGGGTCCATTCGCTGGCACCACCATTGCCAAATCTCTCTACAAGCTGAGCGGTTTGAAGAGCAAGGCGGGCCAGCCGTCGCTAAAGACCTTTATCTGTGGTCGTAACAGATTGGAAAATGGCTCCTCCAAGCACTTGGCTCTGGCCTTCAAGGCTCATGAGGAGTTGGCTGTTGTGAAGTTGTACCAAAACGGCATCAGACCTGATGGTATCAAAAACCTGATCTTTGGATTGAGCCACAACAGACAGTTGAGAATCCTGGATTTGCAAGATAAC
This sequence comes from [Candida] sanyiensis, assembly GCA_030569275.1. Taxonomy (NCBI): domain Eukaryota; kingdom Fungi; phylum Ascomycota; class Saccharomycetes; order Phaffomycetales; family Phaffomycetaceae; genus Barnettozyma; species [Candida] sanyiensis. The sequence continues at coordinate 142,239 of JAJMKO010000019.1, read as the reverse complement.
ACCATTACCACCAAGTCCGCCCTCGTTCTTGCTGAGAATCTGCCACAGTGGCCAAAGTTGAAGGAGTTGAACTTGAACGATGCCCTGCTTCAGCCAAAGGGCTCTTTGGCAGTTGTCAAGGCCTTGAACAGCACCGTCTGGGAGAAGTTGGAGAGTTTGAGATTGCAATACAATGAGCTGGAGGTCCCATCTTTGGAGCTTTTCCCATCGCTGATCAAGGAAAAGCTACCAAAGTTGAAGTTCCTGGAACTCGATGGCAACAGATTTGACGAGGAAAACAGCATACTCGAAGAGATTGTGACCATCTTTGAGGAGAGAGGTTTCGGTGAACTTGATGAATTGGATTGTCTGGAAGGTGAGGACAGTGATGAGGAGGATGAAGAGTCTGACGAGGATGAGCTAGAGGAGGTTGACTTCCATGCCCTGGAGCTTGAACTCCAAGCTGAACAGGAGAATGTTCACGCCGCGCAGGACAAGGAGGTCGATGAGCTCGCAAAAGAGTTGGCTCAGGCTACTATTTGATCATGAAAGACATAGAATAGACTTGCTTAGACTGCTTTTTTGTGTTTTTTTTTTATCTTGTAATCTTCAACTGTTTCTTGATCGCATCAATCATCCTGTCTTTCTCAACCCAGTCATCCTCCAACCACTTCTCCAACTTTCGAGATTTCGTAGGGAGTCTTGATATTGGCTTCAACTTGAAATCGACATGAATCACCAAGATTGGTTGCTTCACAGTCAAGACCTCCAAGATGGTTGGGTGTATGAAAGTCTCCTTTATAGGATGATAATACAACAAAGTAAGGTCCAACAAAGTCCCAAAAGTTGTATGGTTGGCAGTCTGCTGGGATTCAATAATGTTGGTGAAGTTTCTGAACCTTGGGTACAACAACTCGCTGTACTTTGGCAAGTAGTTCTGATCTGCCTGCTGGTGTTGAATAACCTTTACTCTCTGATCAAAGATGTTAACCTCTGGGAAGTGCACCAACCAGTTGTTCTTGTTCTTGGTCAAAAAATTGTTCAACCCAGTCTTCAAGTTAATCTTATTCATCACCCAGTTCTCGTCGCTCCTGATAACATACTTAAATTGTCCCTTCAATGGGATGGCCCAAAAGGTGTTCCAAGACATAAAGTTCAAGGCAATTCTCTCCCCGGCAGCCCTCTCAACCAACTCCTTTAAATAATGGATCAACAAGTAGTCAAAAAGGGACCCATGGTTACTGATTACGATGGAGTTTAACAACTGCTCTTGAGTCAGTTGGTCCTTCAAGTTGACCCCACTAATCACAATCTTGATCTTCTTCCGGTCAACAAGGGAGTGGAACAAGCGCCAGTAGAGGCATATCAACAAGTGTGAAATGGTATCGATGGTGGACTGTGGTAGTATCCAAGCAATTGCCCTGGACAAGAAATCAAAGAATACCATGTTGACGAGGCACATGACGGCAAACAAGAGGCAGAGTAGCCATCCTTTGACGATGCTGGTTGAAGAAAGACCGGGCGGTACTGGGTAAACCCCGACCTGTTCCAGCCACCCCCTGACAATTAGGACAGCTCTTCTCATTCAAACAATCTTGCCTTGTGGAGCAGCATCTTTCGTCATCTTTGGCAAACTGTTTTGCAGCTAGGTTAAAATAGAGTGGAGCTGAGGAACGCTTTTTGTGTCAAAACAACTGGTGCCTAGTCGGAATTCACCCCATTCGGCAAGTCATCGCCCGGAACTTCACATCAAATTTTTTCTTTTTTTACTTACACTACTGAGGGGTGCCACTCTGCTCTGCATAATAGATACACAAAGTCTCTACAACAACTCATGTCTCGTATCATTGTCAAGGGTCTTCCAAAGTACCTCACCGAGGAAAAGCTAAGAGATCATTTTTCCAAGCAGGGTGAGATCACTGATGTCAAGCTTCGTGTCAACAGACAAGGTGAGTCTAGAAGATTTGCCTTTTTGGGTTACAAGAACCAGGAAGACGCAGAGAACGCGGTGAAGTACTACAACGGCTCCTTCATTGACACTGCAAAGATTGAAGTTGACCTGGCTAAGAGTTTTGCCGATGAGAACGTCCCTAAATCCTTCAAGGAGAAAAAGAGAGAGGCCTACGAAAGAGTCAAGGCCAGAGAGGAGCGAATCAAGGCAAAGGAGGAAGAGCAAAGAGAGTACAAGAAACAGAAGAGAGAAGGTAAACTGAAATCAGTCATTGATAAGGAGATTGAAAACGACACTAAGCTGCAAGAATTTTTGGAGGCTACGAAACCAGCCACCCAAGCCAAGTCGTGGTCCAATGATATTGTCGTGAACCAAGGTGGTGCCCCATCAAACTCCCTTCTGGAGCACGCGCTCGCCATGAAAGAGAGTGCAAGCATTTCCATCGAGAACAAGTTCTCTAACAATGCGGCGGATGAAATCTTCAAGATCCAGGAGAATGAAAGCGATGACGAATATAACGACTTTAATGGTACCAGCAAGAATGAAAATGATGACAATGATGAGCCAATGATGAGCCTGGGCGATCTGCCTAAAACAGCTGGTGACGATGAGGATGTCCAAATGGAAAGTGGTCCGAAGAATGATGAGAATATGTCTGATTTGGATTGGTTGAAGCAGAGAAGAATCCGCGTCAAGGAGTCTGGTGAGGTTGTTGATCAAGGTGCAACCGGGGAGAGTATCAATAAGAAGCCAACTCAAGAGTTCAAGAAGACAGACATACGAGACGAAGCAGAGGAGCCAGAACAAACCGAGGAGGAGAAGAACATTTCCAAAATCACCCAGACCGGCAGACTGTTTCTGAGAAATATTTCCTACACAGCCACTGAAGGTGACTTCGAAGAGCTATTCGGCAACTTTGGTGCCATGGAAGAAGTTCATGTTGCCGTTGATACCAGAACAGGAAAATCCAAGGGTTTCTGTTACATCCAGTTCACGGACCCTGAGGCGGCAGTCAAGGCCTTCATTGAGCTAGATAAACAAATCTTTCAAGGAAGACTCTTGCATATCCTTCCTGCAGATGCCAAGAAGGACCACAAGCTTGATGAATTTGACCTGAAGAACTTGCCACTAAAGAAGCAGAGAGAACTGAAGAAGAAGTACGATGCATCTAAGTCTCAATTCAGTTGGAACTCCCTATACTTGAATACTGATGCTGTGATGCAGAGTATTGCGGCAAACCTGGGTGTCGATAAGCGTGAACTTTTTGATCCAGAGAACTCGAATGCTGCAGTTAAGCAAGCCCTTGCTGAAGCTCACGTCATTGGTGATGTCAGAAAATTCTTTGAGAATAAGGGCATCGATTTGACCAAGTTTCAAGGTAAAGAAAGAGATGATAGCGTCATTCTCATTAAGAACATCCCATTTGATACCAAGGAGCCTGAACTTCTAGAACTATTCCAACCTTTCGGTGAGCTAAAAAGATTTTTGATGCCTCCTTCTGGAACCATTGCGATTGTCCAATTCAGAGACGCCCCAAGTGGAAGAGCCGCATTCACAAAACTCGCCTACAGAAGATTCAAGCAGAGTATCTTGTACTTGGAGAAGGGTCCAAAGGAGTTATTCAACAGAGAGCCATCGAATGAAGACACTGTTACCAAGGTTGACATCAAGGAGAACATTAAGGAGATTCAAGACAACTCTATTGCTGGTGCCAATGATGAGGATGTCGAGGTCTTTGAAGGTGCTACTGTCTCTATCTTTGTCAAGAATCTGAACTTCTCCACCTCATCTGAGCAACTCACCGCGCTATTTGACAAATTATCCGGCTTCGTCTTGGCCACAGTTAAGACTAAACCTGATCCAAAGGATTCTACCAAGAGACAAAGTATGGGATTCGGTTTTGCTGAGTTCAAGACCAAGGAGCAAGCCAGTACTGCCATCGCTGCTCTGGATAATACTGTCCTTGACGGTCACAAACTTCAATTGAAGCTCTCTCACCGCCAGAACGTTGTTGGTGCAAACAAGACCAAAGAAAAGGGCAAGGTTTCTGCAAAGATCATTGTCAAGAACTTGCCGTTCGAGGCTTCCAGAAAGGATGTCTTCGAGCTTTTCAACTCCTTTGGCCAACTCAAGTCTGTCAGAGTGCCAAAGAAGTTTGACAAGTCCGCCAGAGGTTTTGCCTTTGTCGAGTTCTTGCTGCCGAAGGAGGCAGAGAATGCAATGGATCAATTGCAAGGTGTGCATTTGTTGGGTAGAAGATTGGTTATGCAATATGCTGAACAGGGATCTGATGATGTTGAGGCTGAGATTGAGAAGTTGACCAGAAAGGCCAAGAAGCAGGCTGCAACGAGGGAGTTGGGTGCTATTAGATCGTCTGGTAAGAGAAAATTGGACCTAGATGACGATGATGAGGTTGAAGGTATGGATGGTGTTTGAGGAGATATACCCCTACCTTCTTTATTTCAATAGAAACATTAAACAACCTACAAGCCCTGCAAGTAGTCTAAAACATAGTGTGACTCGCTCTTCCTACTGCGTGAACAAAGATTCCCAAGTATCAGTGTTTATTTTTCGTTAACCTGGTTTTACCCTATGCTGTTGGATCTTTCAAGACAAGGACGCCTCCTTCAGTACTCTTCAACAGCTTTTTAACAAGAAGTTTCATTCTGTTCTTGTTCTCAGAATCCAGTAGAAGTTTGGGTCTCAGCTTTCCAATCAATGCTTTAGCCGTTAGCTTTTCGTCCTTGACTGCGTTAATGATGTCTTGCTCAGAGAGAACATTTGGCTGAGATTCTGGAGGCATCTCGATAGGAACATTCTCCAACTTGACTTCGCCTTCTTCCGTTTTGACCTTCTTAACAGGTGATGATGGCTCACTAGTCTCCAATGCCCGCTTTTTGGCGCTTGGATTCCAGTCTCCCTTTGGAAACTTCACGAGAACAGAAGGAAGAGCCTTGAAAACAACCATGCCAATCGGTCTGTTGACGTGTTTGACTTTAATTCTGTTGACCAGTGGACTAGATTCTCTCTTAGTGATTCCACTTGGTGAGATGGGTCTCGATAGATCTGCTTTGATAATTTCTTCGTCGTCATCGTGTTGCTGTTCAATATCTGACTCGTTGAGGTATGGGTTGGCCTCATCATCGGATTCATAAACTCCAGCCTCTGTTTTAAGAAGAGTCCGTCTCACCTTCTCGCCATCTTTGTCAAATGCCTTCTTCTCCCCAAATAGATCATCGTCATCATCCTCGTCGTCATGTTCTCCGTGGATGTTGGCCCCCCGCATTTCCTTCTTTATTTTAGCTTCACTTTCCTTGTTCTGTTCTTCATCACCATCCACAATAGGAGCTTCCTCATCATCAGCAAAGTCCTCATCAAAGTCCAAGTCGTCGTTATCAGAGTCTCTTGCTCCAGTGTCTCCCTCCTTGGTGCCCTCAACTGTCTTGAGTTTCCTCTGTGTACGCTCATAACGAGTGAGTTTTTGTTCCTGTTCATCCAGGTGCTTCATCAACCATCTAGGAACAGCCTGCTTAGCTTCCATCTTGGCCTCCGCCTCTTCCAAGGTCAATGTGGAGTATTTGTTTCTTGGTGTGAAACGGTACACCTTGTCAAGTGGTGCTAGCTTGAATCCCGGACCCTCTTGAATCAAGATAGCGTAATCTGTAGACGCAGCTTCATAGTTTCCAACCCAGGTGTTCTTACCATCATAGTCCTCCATTACCCAAGGATAGTACTCCTCATATCTTAATTTTCTGATCTCATCATCGATAGCACGAATCTGTCTCGTCTTCCTCTTCAGTTGCTGTTTGTTCTTACGAGCACCGCCATCTGGAGCAATGTTTGCCATCTGTCTGTTTCTTCTTTCCTGCAGCTTCTGCTCCTGTGTTTTGATAGGATCCGGAGCAACGCTTGGATCGTTGGAAAGGTCATACTGTGGGTATCTCCCAAAGCCTCCGCTAAGTTCCGTGGATCCGGGGTTCAAGAGCTCTTGCTCCTCCAACTTGATTTTCTCTTCCGCGTACTCCTTCTGACGCTGCTCGATCTCTGCCCTCGTGAGCTGATACTGAAGGTTCCTCGTTTCCTTTCTATGAAGTCTAATAGGCGAGTGGAACTTCAATGGATCAACGTCATGTTTCGAGCCAAATTTCAGCAGGTTAGTTCTTGTACTGTCTATCTCGCTCAATGTTGCTGCGCGGAGCGGGTAGTTGTTGAACTGAGTGGCGTCAACAACTTCCTTCTTGAGGGTTGGTGCAATAGGCACTGAGGATCCAGTACCGTTTGCTGACAGAGAAGCAGTTGGAGGTGGAAGTGGTCGACGAGGACGACGCTTCTGTGGTCTTGATGAACGTAAGGGGTTTGTTGGAGCCATCGCTGGGAGTTCAATTGAGCTGGGCTGAGTGCTATGTTGTTGCCGGTTCATTGGGTAAACACGCCGCTTTTGAATTTCCGAAAAAAATCACATGCAATCACCTGACCAAAAATACCATTTATATCCTGATTTGGAACTCCGAGGGTGATGGAGATCTACGACCTAAAAAAAAAGGACTTTGAACACAAAACGGAAAAGAGGAACGGATAGCTCATCTCTTCATCTGCATAGATTACAGCATGGCGACTGTCACCGACCCAGAACAGCAATACGATCTGATCACCAGAAACTTGCAGGAGGTCCTTAATGGCCAAATCATCAAAGATGTCCTCAACGCCAAGGAGCGCCCATTGAAGATCTATTGGGGTACTGCTCCAACTGGTAAGCCTCACTGCGGTTACTTTGTCCCAATGACCAAGTTGGCGGACTTCTTGAAGGCAGGATGTGAAGTCACTGTTCTTTTGGCTGACCTGCACGCCTTTTTGGACAACATGAAGGCCCCATTGGAGGTTGTCAACCAGAGAGCCAAGTACTACGAAATGATGGTTAAGTCTCTATTGAGATCCATCAATGTTCCTATCGAGAAGTTGAAGTTCGTTATTGGCTCCTCCTACCAACTGAGTGCAGAGTACACCATGGACATTTTCAGATTGTCCAACTCTGTCTCTCAGAATGACGCTAAGAGAGCCGGTGCTGATGTTGTTAAACAAGTCTCGAATCCTTTGTTATCCGGATTGATTTACCCATTGATGCAGGCTTTGGATGAGGAGCACTTGGGAGTTGACGCCCAATTTGGCGGTGTTGATCAGAGAAAGATCTTTGTTTTGGCAGAAGAAAACTTGCCTTCTTTGGGCTACAAGAAGAGAGGTCATTTGATGAATCCAATGGTCCCAGGCTTGACGCAAGGTGGCAAAATGAGTGCCTCTGATCCAAACTCCAAGATTGATCTATTGGAGGAGCCAAAGTCCGTTAAAAAGAAGATCAATACTGCTTTTTGTGCACCAGGTGTTGTTGAGGACAACGGTTTGATCTCCTTCATCAAAAACGTTATCAAGCCAATTCAAGAGTTGAAGTTTAACGAGCCAAAGTTCGAATTCCCAATTGACAGACCAGAGAAGTTTGGTGGTAAGATTGTCTACAACTCTTTTGAAGACTTGGTTAAGGACTACCAAGAGGAGAAGTTGGCCCCACCTGACTTGAAAACTGGTGTTGCTGACTATATTAATATTCTATTAGCTCCTATTAGAGCTGACTTTGAGAGCAACCCAGAGTTCCAGAAAGCCCAAACTGAGGGTTACCCAGCACCAGTTGCCGTCAAGAAGGTCAAGAAGACAAAGAAGGACAAGGGTTCCAGACATCCAGGTGCCCTGAAGTCTGTCGAAGCTGTTAATGAGGCCACTGAGGCCCTGGCTGAGACTAAGCTAGAATAGTTCTAGACTCAATACCATTCAAAGAGCTGGAAATCCAGTAGCGTAGCTGTATACGTGATCAAATCATAACGTCATAAAAATTAGTCTATATTTAACACTTTTTTAAAATGTTTCCCATCCTCCTATGTCTAGAGCCCCTTCAAGCTTTCTTGTGATAAAGTTGCTGATATCATCACCAAGCCACATCTTTCTCATAAAGTTCTGGTATTTGTCTTCATCATAATACAGAACCTTCATACCCTTGTTCTCATACAACAAACTTCCATGACTATCAGCATAGGGAACAGGGATGAATGAGCCATTTCCTTGTTTAGTCAAAAGCAAGATGGAATTGTATCTCAGCATCATAAAGATGCCGACATGGGTTACGCATTCATATCTCGTGTGGTAGTTGCAGGCACCCAGTTTAACTCCATCAATGTCCATAGGATTTTCCTCCTGCAAATCCAAAACCGATCCGCAGACCAGACAAATCGCCGGGTCAGCACCCTTATCCAGCATTTTGCTATACTGGTCATTGTGGTTGAACAACTTTGTTGTAATATCACTAAGCTTATCTGGCAAATCAACCAATCTGATCTCTCCAGGGTAATCCATCCTGTCAAAGTTCAAATCGTAGTTGGTATGTTTCACAAAGTCCATGAATGATCTCATCTTGGAACCTTCAACTGCAGACGCGTCGAGGAAAGCTTTTAACGTGTTCGAAACAGTTGGAAGATTCAAGACCTCGCATAGTCTATCTGCCTCCAAACCACTGTACTTCTCTGAATGCTCAGCATCAAGATTGGATCCAGTCAGGTCACCGCACCTACCAAGTGTGAGTATGGCCACCTTTCTCAAGAAGGTTGTCGTACACTTGACAAGCACTGTATAGAACACATCAAGATACTCCTTAGAGTTGAAGATGTCATCCTGAAGAAAATCAAAGGCAGGATGCGTGTCTCTCAAGGCCTTTGTGATTTCATGAAGATCATGTAATGTCTCTTCATCCGCCTGATAGGTATCCAGTCCAAAAAATGAAAACTCGGCGACGAAAGAGCTCTCCTTTAATTGACACAACAATGTGGCAATCGATTGGATGATAAAGTAGATATATCCCAATCGATTAACAGAGTAATCAGTCACACCTGGAAAGGGAGGTAAGGAGATCATAAACTCCAAGATGTCAATACCTCCCAGACCGTTGAACAGTGCATCAGAGCAGAAGTATACCAGTCTTGCAAAGGCGTCCTGTATAGGATCAAGTTTTTGCGTCCCCTCCTCTTGATGTCCATGAACTGGCTCAACGACATTGATCAAAGTGGAAGCATTCATATAGACCAAGAACGACCTCAAGACGGAGAGGTCTTGGTGACCCACTTGATTGAAGATCAATCCACCCTTTCCAGATATACCACGCTGGGCAATTTCAATTCCTCTGATGATACCAACAATCAACTTTGGAAGCTGCGAGGATTGGAAAGGAACTGACATGCTGTCGATAGTCTTCCGTAACTTACCCCATGCTTCTTTTAAATTTTGGAAGAAACCTGTGTCTGGGGAAAAGAAACTGTCTCTGTAGGAGGGTTTCAGCTCTTGGGTGACCTCATCAGCATAATACTGTGTGAACACATTCCTGAAGTCATTACAGTCTTCAAAATTGGAACTCAGGATATTAGAGAACCCTTTGAACCAACTCTGATCGTATGAAGATCCGTGACAAACTGCCATATTAAAACTCTTTCGGTTATCAGTCCACAAAATAGGGAAAAAGGCATTACCAATAGACTTGCATAATGGGCACGCAAACTCTCCATTTTCAAAATCTTCTGGAACAGTCCTAGTAATCTGATACTGACGTGGCTTACTCTCCTCCAAATAGTTCTTGTAACAAGACAAGTGCATCCCATGTCCACAACTGGTAGCTGTAACTTCATTGATTATATGTGAAGGCGCGTCTGCATTAAATGCTGGTCCTATGACTTCGCCCTGTTTCACAGCCTCAAATAGCTCATCAAGTCCAGTAGCATGTTCAACGCATCCACTACCATCGATAGGAACACAATCTCTGAAGGCTTTTAGAGCCCAGTACTTATTCTCGAATGGAACCTGTCTGGTTATCGAGTTCTTGTGGATATTAGTAACAACACCAACCACTTCATCGTCATCTTTAGGCATTTGGCAGAGATAACAATGATCGTCTGGGTACTTCCAGAAGGAATTGTCCGAAGAATCTTCTCCGTTGTTATGAGTATCTGTCATTTCAGAGTCAGGTTGCGCATCCAGCTGCTCATTGTTCTGCACAAACTTGTTCTGTTGCTTCTTGAACTTCTCCATTAGCTTGGCTCTTCTTTCTTGCGCCAGTTTCTTCTTTCTCTCAAAGTCAGTCAACTGGCTGGATTTTTTCTCAGTACCAGTACAGGTCCAGACAGAGGAATCATAGTTCTCAACTTGTTCCTTTAGGTATTCCTCAGTGAAATCAACTTGATCGGTAATTAGCCTGAAGATGGTGCGGATCTTGAAGTGCACTGGATTGAAGGTCTCATTAACAAGGAACTTGTAAAGCAACGCCGCAACACTTTCGTAATAGAAAGGCTCGTTGTGATCCTCAACCTTAAACTCAGCAAACATATTGGTTATGAACTGAAGCACAAAAGATCTTTCTTTCCCTTGAACAGAAATCTGGATGAGATGCAGAGATAAGTCCAGAATTGGCTCATACTTACCTGATTGTTCATGATCAACGAACTTTAGAGTGCTTTTCAACATCTGGACAAAAAGCTTGGAGGTGGTAACCTGGTAAAGACCACTCAGTATAGTATTATCAAGAACTGGTGTATTACTGGCAATTACCACCTCAGAGGGATTGCACTTCCTCTTCTCTGCGGTTCTCTGCTTCATCAGCTTCTCTGCCTCTTCTCGCTGGTTGGGGGTGTAATTGATATAGTAGGGGGTCACACATGCCAAAAACTCATCCTTGACTTGATAAGTACACGGTTGTCCAGGAACCTTTGAAGGAATAGACTCGGCAACTCTGTCAAGATACATGTCAAATGATTTGTCACCAGTGATGTAATCCGGCAACTTCGACGCCAGCTTTGAGTAGGTCAGAGGTTCAAGGAAAAGGGTGTGAATGACATGATTGATGATTCTGTGCTCCACCACAACATCTGGGGGGTTCAAAAAGGAAACATCTGTCAACACATAGATCATGAACATCAAAAACTCTTCAACAATACTGTGGAGAGTCGATTCGTCGTAGTCCTGGTGGTTGCCAAAGTCCTCCTTCATCCAAGGCAACAAAGACCAACGAGCCACAACAGACAGGAACGCTTCACTTGGCGGTGATAGAGACAGAACCAGTTGGATCAGAGATAAGTCCTTCATGAAGCCATTCTCCCTAAGAATGGAGTTTCTGTAGACTTGCATTTGTGTTCGGATTGACATACCATTCCTTACCCAGAAACCAACCTTGATTTGGGACAAAAGGACAAACGTTCTCAAGGGGAAGTCCATAATTCCTTGGACAAGGAATCTTGATGGGTCAGAAAGAGCAACAAAATCATTTTTGGTGATCGAAACCCCAGAATACTGGATGATCCACGACAGGAATGCATGAAGAGGATGAAGAAGGGAAACCGTGTGTCTATGAACCTCAAAGCCGCTCGTGATTATCAAACCATCAACTGTGTCAACCTCAATGGCGTCAGGTTTGGCCAGATCTGTTTTTTCAAGAAGCTTCTTGTTTTGTTGAATACTCTCATCAAAAGCCAAGTACAGGAGCCTATTCAAAACCACCATCACGAGCGGCTTGGGATCAAAGTCACCGTTTGCTCTAAGAAAACATTTGGAAGTCATTTCGGAAATGTTGGAAGTCAGCGAGTAGGTATTGAAGTAGACAGCAAAGTCGTTGGATTCATACTCAATGTGTGCAACTGCTTCCCTCTTGGATACAGGTCTTCCTTGAAACAGAGTCATAAGATCACAAACCTGTTCAAAAAAATCTGTTTTCAAAACGCGTTGCAACGAGTCAGTTTTAGATAGTAGGCATGAAAGATCGTAGAAGACCTGACCAATCTTTCTATTCTTGGAGGAGTTGGAATCCAAAGGTAGCTTTGGATTGACATCGCCAGGATGGAGAACTGTAATGGAAGTTAGATGTCCAAATAAGTAAGCAAGGAGCCTTGTGAGATCACCGTGCTCCGTGATCAAGGTTGCATTGGCGCTTGTGTTAAAGATTTGTGATGTGAGATTTGTCATGGAACTATTTTCTGGGAATTTCTCCATTGTGAAAAAAATCTCAAACATAGTGGCATAGATGTCAACGTACTGACAACAGATGATTGGGCCATACACACAGTTTGGAGCCAGAACAGAGTTGAACAAACTGTGAACAACAGTTCTCATGGAGTTCCACAATCTGGAATCAAGGTAGATCATAGTCTGGAATCTGGAGCCCTCCAGATCATCTGAGCCATCCGGAGCTAGAACGAATGTGTCAAACTCACATTCAGCAGCGAGTTCTGTGTTGATCCTCCACGGCTCAGGAGTCACGTTCCAATGCTGAGCTGCGTTGGTCTCCTTCATGGGCCTTCTTGCCAATAAGGGAATCTTGTTCTCAAACAGTCTGCCCGCTATCCTGTGCTCAGAGCGTACAAGGTTCTTGCGAAGACCTGGTCGCCACTTGCGACAGAAGGCCTTAACCATCAGATTCCTTACCACGTTATAGTTTCCCATAATGCGACCTACTGAGATCTCAGACAACCACTGCATGATCTCAAAACACATTTCCTCCCGAAAAACATCCCTAGAGCTTTTCACAACGCTAGGCAGACCAGTGGCTGACAAAATCTTTTGTGCATCAATCAAGTCCTCCATCAGATGACTGACCATAACTCTGGCACGCCCTGTAGTATTCACTTCGTCAACAATTTTACAAGCGAGATTCTCATCACAAGAGATTGCCTTGCATATTCTGTCAACAGCCTCTTTGTGTTGCTTACCTGAGTCTTCATAGAGGAGCAGTTCGAATCTGTCGCTAGCCCAATCTGTTCCGAAGTAGACTTCCCCATCGAGAGTGGATTTCGAGCTGCTGTCGATCACAGATTCCAGATCAACATCCAATTCCTTTGTGTGTGTGTTGAATGAGCCAGAGAGGACGTCCACAACGTAGTCAAGTACAATCTCGAAAGTCTGGAAAACGGCGTCCTGGAAAGAGCGTGGGATGTCTTCTTCTGGTGTCTCGTCAATTTCATGGTATTTGCAATAGAAGTGGTTCTTCCAGGCATCAACGTCGCCACAGTCACAGACACCGCCAGATGCTCTTGCGGATGTCATCTCAACAACGTCGTGACCAGCATGCGCATCCTTGTCGAAGCAGAACTCACATAGACCAGAAGATTGGTCTTTCCGACATGTGATGCATTTGTAAATCGGGTCACCTTTCTTCAACTTTCTGCCACAGGGTCTGTTGGGATGGTAAGGCTCCGGGTTCTGGCTTCCTTGGAAGTAGCAGGCCTCACCTTCCAAGTGTTGATATCTCTCCGGGACCAAGACATGCTGCCACGCGGTCGGCAGAACAGCTTCGTCAATATTGTGGAAGAACTCCTTCAAGAACTGGCCCTTGGAGCTGGCGGCAAAGAAGAGCACTCTTCGAAGATCGACACTGGCAGCCTTCGTGAATTGGTAGTTGTAGCGGCGTGGCAACTGCAGAAGGCACTTTCTGAGCAGGTCGCCATTGTCCTGGAACGTTGTGGGAAGGCATGCTGATGGATCCATCCCAGCGGCACGGCAATTGGAGGTTCTGGTTAATGTAGAGTTGAACAATAGCGTTCTTGTTAGCACAGTGGCGACTAGTTTTGACAAATCCGAGAGTGGCGTAAACCAGCTTTCGCCACGTATCCAAACTGGGAAATGGCAGGTTTTTGGCGAAATACGTATATCCCCAGAAAAAAAAAACACAAGGTGGACTTTGTGATAACACAGAACTCTCCGCCTGCTAATCCCCTCTGACTTAGCGATGGGATTAGACAACCTCCCCGTGGAGATCCTTTCTGAGATTTTTGACTACCTGAGTGATGTCTACCTGTTCATGTCACTCGCTGCTACCTGTCGCAAGTTTCAACAGATTATCCAGGAAAAGGTCCTTGTCCTCACTGACTCACCTCGTGAGTCTGGTTTCTTCAGCTCAATTGCCAAAGACCGACTTGTTATGACACACCCCGCAGACTTGGAAGCCTACGCCGACACGATAAACCACTACAGCTACTTCATTGTCGAGTTTTCCAGGAGACACACTCATGAGAAAAGCGCCCTGGCCAATGACTTCATCTTGAATGTTGTTTACAACAAGAAGCACCAATGGCAGAAAGTGGTACGAGTCTTGCTCACAGAAAGCTCAATGGCAATGCTCTCACGGCTTTCGTTTGGGGATCATCAAAAGGTTTACCAACACACCGGACTGAAGTACATCCAGTACCTTGAATCCCAGTTGATGCATGTCCACAGAACGATATGCCTTTACAACAGAGACAAACAATCTGCTGTTGTCGACACCGAGAGATCTCAGCTGGAAGTAATGGGCCATGAGTACGATTTCTTGGGTGTTAAGACATTGCCAAGAGTATACTTCCACGTGAACGACCTCTATGATTTCACCATCAACTCTAAGACTTTAGAGGTTTTGAATGGCGTGGTGAATACAAGCATGACACTACCACGCATACCACCCTTGTTGAGATTTTTAGAGAAGTCAAGCATACCCAACCTCAAATCGCTATACGACATCTCCATAGAGACAGGTCTAAGCTTGAAGATTTTCAAGAGATTCAACTTCTTGGAAAACTTGTCCCTTCAATCAGCGTCAAATGGCACAACCCCGTTGCATTTGCTTTTTGACACAGAAATTGAACATGTTGTCCTTCCAAGCTTGAGGATGTTGAAGATTGATGGGAATGCAATGTCCTTCGTGAACCTCGAACTCCCGCAACTAGAGAAGTTGAGCATCCGACTCTATGGCTCTCCTGAACGCAGCTTTGAAGAGACCCTATTATTCAAAAATGTCAAAACACCCCAACTGATCCACCTTGATATCCAGATTGGCTCACTGCCACAAGGCTTTGGTTATATCATCAATGAACTACGAGACTATATCCCTCATGTTGAAACAATGTCCATCTCAACGCACTCACAGGCATTCACTGATGAGTTCCAAAATCTTAAGTTTGATAATCTAGTCGAATTGACTTTGGCACACAACGAGATCAACATTATTACAGAGTTATCGGATAAACTCCCCCGTGCCAGAGTGGAACAGACGCCACAAATATGTTCATCCGCGTTGAACTTCCCGAAAGTCCAATTTTTGAACCTCTTTGGGTTCGATAAGTTCAACACAAGCTTTATCAATGACCAGGTCACATACCCAAAGCTTCAAACCCTACTCGTTCTCTTCAGGGAATCAGAGCATGCCCAGAAATTTACTTTCAGGACCAAAACGTTTCCCGAATTAACCAAGTTGTGTATGAAGTACTCAAACAGGTTCGGACCTTTGAAAGATTGCAATATCACCATTGAAATAGAGGATCTCAAAGGGTTAAACAAGTGCTACTACGATCCAAACCTACTAGTGACCACGAGATATGATGTCACGAGGAAGAAGCTCCTTCCAATGAGGTTTGAATTATGAATCATATCTTGACGCGCTCTAAGGACGTGGACTCTTCTTACAAGTCTCAAAATTTTAGATCCATCTAGCCTCTAACCTCTAGAGTCTAGACAAATGCAGTGATCCTGCATCCATACGTAGAGTCGTTACATTACGTTCACCGCAAACTGATCCCCTGTGCCTGTGTATTCATCCTAATTCCGAATTCCAGAGTGAAAAGTGACTCATCGCTTAGTCAAACAAGGAATCCGAGGGTTTTTTGGTTTAGTTTCTCCGATGCTGTCAGGAGATGCGCCTGGTAGTGATGCTCGGAGAAACCTCTCCAATAAGCACGGTGGACACCTATCAAGTTCAAAGTGGTCGTTGACAAATGCAAAAACAACTTGGTGACAAATCAGCGGGGGAGGGGTTGCCTTATCAGGAAACCTTACCCAATTAGGTTGTCTGGTTGCCCCGCAGTGTTGGCCAAAATTGTCAATAATCAGGTGGGTCAGTTTGTTTGTGCCACGGCCCTGTGCTACCCGTAAACTCCCCCTTTGAGAAAAAAAAAATCGGTGTCTCCCTTCGGCCTTTTCAAAGCTAGGCAGAAAGTCCCCGCCTGGACCACCGCGACCCAGGCGGAAGAAGAAGAATCTCCCACCCGCAGCACTTTCAGCCGCAACCGAAACTTTTTTAACCGCCACCCTTTAAAAATCAATAGCAACAACAAATCCAACTTACTGCTCACACCCAACTTACTTACCGCACTGGAGCCAACTGCCCACCAATTGAAACAATGACTCAAGTACAATTCACGGAGAACACAGCTATCACCGTTCTCGGTGCGTCCGGTGACTTGGCCAAGAAGAAGACCTTCCCAGCTTTGTTTGGCCTGTTCAGAGAGGGACACCTTTCGCCTTCCACCAAGATCTTTGGCTATGCCAGATCTCAGCTCACCACTGAGGAGCTAAGAGACAGAATCAAGGGCTATTTCAAGACCCCTAGCGAAGAGTCCAAAGCTAAGGTTGACGAATTTTTGCAATTGGTCCATTACATTCACGGACCTTACGACTCACCTGAGGGTTTCCAAACCTTGAATAAGGAGATCGAGAGCTTTGAGAAGGAGAGATCTGTTGAGGAGCCACATAGACTGTTCTACTTGGCACTTCCGCCATCTGTCTTTGTCGATGTCTGCAAGCAGATCAAGGCTGAGGTTTACGCCACCAATGGTGTCACCAGAGTTATCGTTGAGAAGCCATTCGGCCACGACCTGGATTCCTCCAGAGAGCTGCAAAAAGACCTTGCCCCAATTTTCAAGGAGGAGGAGATCTTCAGAATTGACCATTACCTGGGTAAGGAATTGGTCAAGAACTTGCTAGTGTTGAGATTTGGGAACAAGATTTTGAACTCCTCGTGGAACAGGGATCACATCAAGACCATCCAGGTCTCCTTCAAGGAGCCATTCGGCACTGAGGGTCGTGGTGGCTACTTTGACAACATTGGTATCGTGAGAGATGTCATGCAGAACCACTTGTTGCAAGTCTTGACACTGTTAACTTGCGACAGACCGGTTTCGTTTGACCCAGAGGCTATCCGTGATGAAAAAGTTAAGGTTTTGAAGGCCATCTCTCCAATCAACAAGGAGGACATTATCATTGGTCAATATGACAGATCTGAGGATGGCTCCAAGCCGGCATACACGGATGATGAGACAGTCGAGGATGGTTCTAAGGCTGCCACTTTTGCTGCGTTCACTGTGAACATCAAGTCTGAGAGATGGGATGGTGTCCCAATCATCATGAGAGCTGGTAAGGCGCTAGAGCAAGGTAAGGTTGAGGTTAGAGTGCAGTACAAGGTTGTTGCCTCTGGTATCTTTGAAGAGATCCCACCAAATGAGCTTGTCATCAGAATTCAACCAAATGAGGCTGTCTACATCAAGCTGAATGCTAAGACACCAGGTCTTTCCACGGAGACCCAGCTGACTGAGTTGGACTTGACCTACAAAAACAGATACAAGGATTTCTGGATCCCAGAGGCCTACGAGTCACTGATCAGAGATGCCCTTCACGGTGACCACTCCAACTTTGTCAGAGATGACGAGCTGGACTATAGTTGGAAGTTGTTCACCCCTTTGCTGGAGTACATTGAGGGCCCAGATGGTCCAACCCCAACCAAATACCCATACGGTTCTAGAGGTCCAAAGGAGTTGACTCCATACTTGGAGAAGCACGGTTACGTGTTCACCAAGAACGGCTCTTACCAATGGCCTATCACAACTCCAAATTCCAAGATTTAAAAAAAATGCATTCTGTTTGATGATGAGGTGTTCTTTGATAGATTTTTGTACGTGCAGGTGGGCCACGGTCCGGTTTGCTTTGATGATTTGCTTATGTTTTTGTATTAATCCACAATTTGTGACGTTTTATTTCAATGTGTAGACACCAGAGAGGCATAGCTACGTATACAAAAAGTGCATTGTAGGTGTCAGTGGTAGTTAAAGTCATGTGGCTGTTTTTGTACTATGCGGCCGCTGAGGTGTGCATTACTGATTTGTTTATCGAGAAGAAGCTATTTTAAAACAACTGGACTAGTACTAGGAACACACCTCGTGCATTAATACATGCAATATTCATATCTTATACCTTCGCCAATATCTCCAATTACTCCAATTCTCCCTCCCAACATTGTTGTACAAATTTGGCCATGTTGACCTTCTTTTTACTCTGCCCAAGAATCCATGGATGCGATAGCATTTGTCGTGGACTGGCTCTCTCATTTGGATTCTTCTTCAAGCAGTAGTCTAAGAACGATCTGAAGGCATTAGACCATTGAATGTCATCACCATCGCCCAGGGCAGGAGTAAATCCCATGATCAAGATTAAGACCTCAATTGGAGACGTACCATTGACATCAATGTCCAGTGGGAACCTACCCTTTGCAACTTCCAGAAGAGTTAAACCAAGAGACCAAACATCACTAGTCACAGAGTATGGATGTCCTTGAATTCTCTCCGGGGCCATGTAGTAAGAGGTACCTGTGAATGTAGTGGCCAAAGAGTTCACAACTTCGCCACTTACACCGAAATCACACAGCTTGACTTCACCATGAGTGTTTAATAAAATGTTCTGTGGTTTGATGTCTCTGTGGATGATCTTGTGTTCATGCAGATACGATAACCCATTCAAGACGCTATCAGCAACCTTTCCCAAAACCTTTTCTCCGATAATGCCCCCTCTCAGTTTCACCTTCTTGTAGATCGAATCCAAAGAACGGCCATCCATGTACTCCATCGTAATGCAAATTGACGCGTTCAACTCATTCAAGAACATACCATAGTACTTGACAATAAATGGACTCTTACAAGACTTGTTGAACTGCAGCTCTCTCAGAATCTGCTTCTGGGTCTCTGCTGCAGAGGTGTCTGATATGATCTGTTTCAAGGCAAATACGGTTGTGCCCTGCTTGAGCTTGCAACGACTCACGCTCCCCCCAACACCTTCACCAAGTACCCCGAGTTCCACGATATCTCCGTTACGAGACACGCACTTCCACTCATCGAGGTCAAGACTTTCCACGTCTTTTGTCTGTTCCTCTTTCGTCGTGGTTATTTTTGGTATCGTTGAGGTAGTTGTAGAATGGGGCAAGACCAAGGTATGCGCGTCGCTGCCGTCATCATGGTCATTATTATTAGTGATGGTATCATATCTGTTTCTGCTTTCCAACGTACTGCAGTCAGTATCACTGACCGATACTGGAGGCGTCTTGAGCGACGTCGTGGAATGTGATGATGAGTTGGAGTCCATCTCTGCAATGATCTCCGCGCTAAACATGCTTAGACCGTCAGAGGCGGCAGTGGATGGTGTCGGTGTATATGCTGAAGGGGAGTTGATGTCAAGATATCCAAGCTTGGACGTGGTGATGGAAAGCAGAGAAGGTGTGCTCTTGGTTACCCCTAAGGACGAGCTTTCATTGCCAGGGTGTTGTGGTGGGATAGGGAAATGAGGAGGTTGGGTCGGGGAATTGAGAGCGAGTGCGGGCAGCCTCAGGCGTGGGGACTTCGAGTTACGCGTTCCAGACCCTGGTGGACGCAAAAGGGGCGGGGCAGACATCGTCAAAATGTTCTGATCTACGCCAGTATTGTTTTTGACACCTGTGTAACAGTTTTGTTTGGTGATCTTTTTTTTTTCCAAAACCTCAAGGCTCAAAGGGCGAAATTTACATGCTTCTCCTAACTTCGCGAAAGTTCGAAAGAGGAAACTTTCGCGCTTGCAGTTTGACACAATCAAATCACTGGACATATGACGTCACAAAGGGGGGTATCCCAGATCTTGTCTTGAATCGAGAGGTTGCAACTGATAAGGGCTTCGAAGAGTTACCTGATATGCCATATCGCCTAAGGTTTGCTGGCTCTCCAGAGGTTTTCAGTTTTCTACTTTATTGAAAAACAAGTCATATTAGATTCTCGGAATTATCTTTCGCTTCTAATTCTCACCATTCGTAGGTTCACACTATAGTAGCCCTTCCTGATAAAGCTTTTGATCCACCAAACATCGCCAAAAGAAAAAGGAAACCTAACTAATCTATAACTTACTAGGCAAATCTGAAATCCATCTTGCAATTCCCTCCTCAGTGGAGTGCACGGTGTACTCAAATTGCTCTTTCTTGGTCAACTTGTTCCAATTCAGTTCCTTGTTCTTATTTCTCCACATGTAGTACGACTTCGTGAAGATGATGGAACGACCATGCACGCACATCAAGGCAAATAACACCCTGGTACCCTGCTTGTACGTCGTGGGCTTGTCCTTTGGTTTGTGGATCTGTGCAGAGTATATGTACCTCCTGTCTAAACACACATGTTGTACAGAGAGGACGAAATATTGGTTGGATTTGAGGGGAGCTGATGTTTCAGGAGGCCCAAGAGACCTTCAAGAATGGATTTATGGGGGGACACCCATGACAAATGTGATGATGAGGAAAGTTCTCCAATTGTTGTGGTAGAAGCTTGGCCACCGGCACATGAGACCGACCAATGGTACGTGCCAAAGAACGGCGACCAAACAGGGGAATGTACGCTGTTTGAAGCGTTCGCATAGCCTGGTGATGACGAAAAGCAGGGTGATAGTATGCAGAACGTTGGGCAGAATGGCCAAGATGTTAATACCAAATGTGTAGTAGCCCATTTGACGTTAAAGTAAGGCGAGCAAGCTACCAGCGGTGTCGTAAACGGCAAAACCAAGCAAACCCATCACATAGATCCGGTTCAAGTCAAAGTGGGTGAAGGCTTCCCATAATTTTGACCAAGACATGGCCTCTCTGTTGTGCATATCACCATTGGATGGGTCATCTCTAAGGTCTCTTAGAGCCTTGTTTACAGCGATCTTCTGCTCGCTCTCAGTAAGCCAGCCCTTCCTGTTCCAAGGTCTGGCGGTTTTGGCTACTGATGGAACCCATGAGAAAGGTGGCAGAGATAGGGATAACCAGGGATAGAAGGCCCTCTCAATCGAGAACAGTCATGCAGCGCTCTGTGGCAGGCTGTCGCTGGGTCCTCGAATGGTTGTTTCCACTGGTTTCCTGTTTCTCAATACTGGACAGTCTCGTTGGCAGTGTGCTTTTCAGATTCCGTAGAGTTTGTAGAGGTGGATGGATGTAATTCCCTTGGCTGAGCATTGGAGGTCAATGTGCTTTATAGGCTCCTTGCACACTGCTTCAGAAGCTAATGATTGATGAACTGCCGTTACACAGAGCCCCAGCCGAATGTAAGCTGTTTGTGGATGTGCTACCTTACCATCTATACTTCAACTGTGATTGGCTGGAGAGTGCATCGGGGATGAGGCGTGGGTGGTGTTGACAGATGGATACTAGGTGGTGATAAGTCTTAGAGGTAACCTGCGGATTGGCATCAGTATCAGGTATGCACACTCCAGAACAACTAAACGTCCAAAGAGATCGAGTGCTTGGAATCAATGTTCCAATATCGTCACGTAAAGTTGAAAGCTAATTCAGTCTAAGAATTCCTTTCCAACGGTCACGTTATCGACGTCGAGCGTTTTCTTGGTCTCTTTTAGTGTCACGGTACTCACTATCACATAGCTTATTCTTCTTCACCATACTAGTCTACGACAGCAGATGTAGACGCTGCCTAACGGCAATTATAGAGCAGGTCAAAAGCTGATGTTCCCGATACTAATATTACAGAACAAGAGCCAGCTGGAACGAGTGAAATTCGATAGAATTTTGTATACTAGCTGAGAATTTAGTCGCGAAGTTGCAAGCAAGAGCAAGCTTCAATGCGGTGCTATTAACTAAATATGGCCATTGGCTTGATCTGAGCTTTTGAGAAGGTTTAATAAAATCTAGAGTATTTTGAAACCATTGTATTTGACACTCATTGGATTTTCCTATTTCCCGATTTCACATGCATGACAAAGCTTTGTTTATAAAAATTTTGTGGCAGTGTGAAGACGCATCGCAGCTTACCCGCATCGCTCAAGCAAGCATGCACTCTCTGGATCAAATCAAGCAAGAGATTCTTACAGCTGCTGGTGAAGATGATATTGAAGTTGCGAATTTTGTCATAGATCTCCACCAGAAGTCCAGCTCTTTGGATGACTTCACCTCATCGCTGGATGAGATGGGTGCTGAGTTTGCACCAGAATTTCTCCAAAAGCTCCATGGGTGGCTCATCGGGCTGAATAGGTCCCCCGTTACGGTCATCAAAGAGGAGAATCAGGTGATACCCAAGCAAGAGTCGCCCTCTAATGATGTTTTGTCCCTTTCCAACGACCCCAACACCATAAAGCAAGAGGAGCAGTACGATGGCGAGAACTTACTTCTTCAGTGGCAAGACTATGGGAAACAACAGTACAAAGAGATCAACATACCCAGAGAGAGATCACAGAGTCCGAGACACAGAAGAGATGGCGCATTTAGAGAGAGAGACAGAGATTGGGACGCGAAGCCAGTGCTGAGGAAGGTATACAAAGGTATCGTCACCAGCATCACGCATTTTGGCGCGTTTGTGAATCTCATTGGTATCCAAGGAAGGATTACAGGTCTATTGCACATTTCTCAGATTGACCAGACTCGTATCAACCATCCCTCAGATATCCTGAAGCTGGATCAAGAGGTGTTTGTCCAAGTGATTAAGATTGAAGGAAGCAAGATCAGTCTGTCAATGAAAGAGATTGACCAGTTTACGGGTGAGCTGATCGAGAGGGAACAGAGGGGTCGGAAGCTACATGTTGCTACAAAGTCAAACCTTACGAAGAGGCTGAGCTCACCTGAACGTTGGGAGATCAGACAGTTGATTGCTGCTGGGGCACTGTCAGCTAAGGACTATCCAGAACTCAACGGACCACAAGGCAGTAACGAAAACGATGACATCGAGGAGGACTTAGAAATCAACGTTGAGGTGAAAGAGCATATCGCGCCATTCCTCTCTGGCGTTGATGCTGCAGAGATCAATGATCTGTCTCATCTAAAGGTCGATAAGTCGGCGGATGGTTCTATGACCAGAGCAGCTATGAACGGTTCACAATTGGCAAAGGAGCGCAGGGAGCAACGAATCAAGGAACTCAGGGAAGATCAGAAGGAGAAGAGATCCAAGAGCATTGACAAGTTCGATGACCCTATCATATCTGGCTCTAAGATCGGGGAGGTTGATCTCACATCATCAGGTGCGAAAAAGCCGCAGCGCGTTGACTATGGTAAGCGCACTAATTTAACAATGAAAGAGCAAAGAGAATCCCTTCCCGTTTTCAAAATGCGTGATCAGTTGATCCAGGTCGTGAGAGATAACCAATTCATTGTCATTGTTGGAGAGACCGGTTCAGGTAAAACCACCCAGTTAACCCAGTACTTGAATGAAGCTGGATTTGGTGCTAACGCTATGATTGGATGCACGCAGCCACGTCGAGTGGCTGCAACATCGGTTGCAAAAAGAGTTGCGGAAGAGATGGGTGTGAGGCTCGGGCAAGAGGTTGGATACTCTGTTCGTTTTGATGAAAAGACAAGTCCTTCGACCCAGATCAAGTACATGACCGATGGTATGTTGCAAAGAGAGGCTCTCGTTGACCCCGAAATGAGCAAGTATGCTGCAATTATGCTGGACGAAGCTCATGAGAGAACCATTGCCACTGATGTGCTTTTTGCATTGTTGAAGCAAGCTGCCAGAAAGAGACCAGATTTGAAGATCATTGTTACATCTGCCACATTGGATTCCTCCAAATTCTCCAATTATTTCAACAGCTGTCCCATTTTGGAGATTCCGGGACGTACATTCCCTGTTGAGATCCTCTATACCAAGGAGACCGAATTCGATTATCTTCAGGCCTCGATGGACGCCATTCTTCAGATACACGTTGCGGAACCAGCAGGTGATATCTTGGTCTTCCTGACAGGTCAAGAGGAGATTGAGACATCGATTCAAGTTTTGTCTGAGAGGATGAAGACGATGAGACAAGAGGACCAGTACATTCAGGATCTCATTATTCTCCCTGTATACTCTGCGCTTCCATCTGAGATGCAATCCAAGATCTTTGAGCCAACTCCAAAAGGTTCCAGAAAAGTTATCCTTGCAACGAACATTGCTGAGACTTCCTTGACCATTGACGGCATTTTCTACGTCATTGACCCAGGATTTTCCAAGATCAATGCTTATGATCCAAAGTTAGGAATGGACTCGCTTGTTGTCAAGCCAATCTCCCAGGCACAGGCAAACCAGAGATCGGGAAGAGCGGGAAGAACCGGTCCTGGTAAGTGTTACAGACTCTATACTGAACTTTCCTACAAGCAAGAAATGTCCCCAAACACCGTTCCAGAGATCCAAAGACAGAATCTCAGCAACACAATTCTTATGCTCAAGGCTATAGGAATCAATGATCTCCTCAACTTTGAGTTTATGGATCCACCAAAGCGAGAGTCCATCCTGTTATCACTCAATGATCTTTTCTACCTTGGTGCTGTGGACAGCGACTCGCGTATAACCACCATTGGCCGCAACCTAGTCAACATCCCTGCAGACCCTACCATCTCCAAGACATTAATTGAGTCCATCCACTATGGTTGTTCTGACGAAATGATCACTATATTCGCCATGATTACCACCCCAAACATCTTCCATCGCCCTAAAGCGCAACAAGAGATGTCAGACCGGAAGAAAGCCCGCTTCAACCACCCTCATGGAGATCACCTCACATACCTCAACATTTACAATGCATGGGTCAACTCTGACTACGATCGCGATTGGTGTTCTGAGAATTTCATCCAGGAGAGGTCGTTGCGTCGTGCCCTAGATATCCGCAACCAATTACTTCGTATCTTTAAGAAGTTCAAGTATCCAATTGTCTCGTGTGGCTCCCACACGGACCGTGTCCGTAAGGCGCTCTGCACCGGGTTTTTCAAGAATGTGGCTAAGAGAGACAACAATGAGGGATATAAGACCCTGCAAGAACAGACACAGGTGTTTATCCACCCATCGAGCTCCATCAAGAGCAACGCTCAATACGTCCTATACAACAACATTTTGAACACAACGAAGGAGTACATGGTTCACATTTCTGCAATTGAGCCGAAATGGCTAGTGGAGGTCTCCCCTGACTTTTTCGAGATTAATGGTCACAAGACAATTGCTAAGAAGCAAGAGGAACGCATCGTTCCTTTGTTCAACAGGTACGCCAAGGATCAGAACGAGTGGCGCCTCTCTCGTCCAGTGGCTGACAAGACTAGAAACAGGTTCAGGGCAGGCTAGAACAAAGAACTACACAGAAGCATAAAACTCGTGTAATCATTCAACTGTAGAAGTGTTTATCTATCGACGTCCCATTGATTCAAGAGAAACAAGGCAAGTACTCAAGTAAGGCATCACACCATCCACGTTCACGTCTTCTCGTGGCGTTCAGACAAATGATTTTAATGCTGCCAATGCCTCCACCGTGGTGCCATTCAAGGAGTTCATTGTCAGAATCGATGGTGAACCGGCCAGAATCAGTTTCAACTTTGACATCATCGAGGTCAAAGTGAAGAGTAGGAAGGAAGATCACGCTTGGCCCGTCGATTCTGGAGTCACCACTGACAGAGAGGCTGTATTCG
The DNA here is from genome assembly GCA_030569275.1 of [Candida] sanyiensis. NCBI lineage: Eukaryota > Fungi > Ascomycota > Saccharomycetes > Phaffomycetales > Phaffomycetaceae > Barnettozyma > [Candida] sanyiensis. The sequence continues at coordinate 116,797 of JAJMKO010000019.1, read as the reverse complement.
CCCTTGGCAAGATCAAAGGTCGCAGAGAGGAACTTGCCCGCAATGGCAACGGCGTAGGGACGCACCACAGAGTCAACAGCACGGATACCATCGTAAACACCGGTGCCAACGTCGTCGTTCCCACTGTAAGGTTGGTGCGGGTGTTGTTTGGCCACTTCATCTCCTTGAGATCCAATCAGGGATCGGCTGCAGGATGAATCTGCTGTGGAGGATGAGATTGGTGGTTTATAATACCCCTTGTGGTCAGGGGAGACGTGGATGTTGACCGTGGATGTGTCGGAGATAAAGGCAGAGGATGTCTCAGTAGACACACCTGATGATTCCTGCGTGTTCTCTAGCGACCAAAATGAGAAGTCCTCGCAGTTGAATCCGTCACCCCACTTGTGGCAATTCTGTGCCGTATAGCACCACCAAGAGTGCGAGAGGTTGGATCCTTCAAGGGCAAACGCCAAGGCATCCAGCGCGGACGTTTGTGAGGAGAAGTCACCGTCCTTGTACGCTCGCCTGTTGTCCATGTCGAACGGCATGCCAATCTCGGAGAAGATCACTGGCGTGTCCTTGCCCAGATTCTCCGCAGACTCGCGCTTCATCTCGGCCAATTGGGACTTCAATGAGCGTCTGATTGTGCCTTCGCCAAACATGATGCTAAAGATGGGCGTATAGTATCTGTTGCGCACAATGCCGAGGGTGTTCACGTTGTAGAAACGGTTCCAAGTCTTGAAGAGCAAGGACATGCCGTCGTAAAAATGGAGGCACACCGCGGTGTTGCGGTCGAGGAGCGGAGTGTTCCTGAGCTTTGGCGGTGTGCGGAGGGGTGGTGGCTGCATAAAGATTATTGTCTCTGGCAATACAGAACGGATCGATTGGCGAAAGCGTGAGTAGAAATCGACAAAGTATGTGTTGATGAACAAGTCCTCGGTCAATGGCTCGTCAGAGTCTGGCATGTGGGCAAAGTAGTCTGGGAGTAGTGGTGCGCGCGACTCAACGTCCCAGACCCCATGGCTTGCCCATACGCACTCTCCCAAGGGCCAGCTCTGGGCCCTGTTGAAGCCATAATGCTTGTCATAGGCGTCTGTGGAGCACCAGAGCCGCGTGCCCTGTGGGTCAACCACTCTAGTGCCAACTTTGGCCGGGCCTGCAGGCGTCAGCCTGTAGAGATCCACTTCAGTGGCGATTCCCATGCCCAGCCGCATCGCTTGCAACGAGTTCGGGCAAGTGCCAAGTCTGAGAGGCATGTCATGTGGGAACTCGCCAATGTCCTTGGTCGTGAGCAAGCCCGCGTTGGGCTCATTCATAGTCTCGACGCCGAGTATGACCAAGTCAAAGAGCTCAGGGGCCTTCTCTTTGATTCTTGACACCAGATGCTTCACCGCGGCGACGAAATGGCTCTGGAGATAGTGCTGGATGTTGACGCCGTCCAAGACGCAGCGGGGCGCAAAGTGCTCGCCGGCAAAGAAGAGGGTGAACATCGTCGCAGCGGCGAGCCGTTTGTAATTGGTCGTCCAGAGCATCTTCGGATACGCATCCGGGTCATCTTCCGGGAACGCATTCTCCACCATCGCAGCCTCCGTGGCGACAATGTTGCGGGGGTCGATGCCAGCAGCGTACAACGTCCACATTGGCGCACCGTCGCCGCCACACCAGCGACTCCAAACGTCCTGGTGCGGGTCCAAGTATACGTACACGCCGCCCACGTGCTCAATGGCCTGCAAAACGGACACGGTGTAGTCGACATAATCCTCGTCGTAAATGCCGGGGCCCTGGTGCTCGAGGGCCTCCCAGGTGAAAATGTAGCGGATCGAGTTGTAACCCATTGCCTTGATCCGACGGATGTGTTGCTCCACGTCTTCCAATGGCCAGGGCCGGCCCACGAAGGAGACATTGTCGCCGTCAAAGAAGACGCTGCCGTCACCGATGGGCACATGCGACGTGACAGAGGGCGTCTGGGGGAACTTGCTGCCGCCGTCAATGTTGATGCCCCTTAGCTGCACGTGCCGTCCTTGCGCGTCGCGGAAGGAGCCGTCCTCGCCGCATCTTAGCTTACCATAGGGGAACCGCGAGCTCATTGTGCAAGGTTCTCTGTATGTGTGTGCACCAGGGGTGTAGAGAGAGGGGTGAGAAGTTCAAACTACATTGTGACATTGCTGTAGCTTATGTCATCACACGAGAGGGGTGCTCCCGGGGGAAAATGGCAGATACTCACACAGTTCCCGGTGATCGATTGGCTAAAACCCATTCCTTGCGCAGGTAAATAACTCGATACACTCTTCAGCATGCATTTGGTGGTTGTTATTTCAACACTATCGTGACTCGTGAGGTTCGAGCATCGCATTTAAATCTTACAGGCAAATGTCCCCTTAATTGGCCCCTCCATGTGGACACATCTGTCATCTCGGTGATGCGACACATTGACCAATTCAACTTGTCCTCGTCCTCCGCCGCCTTCATTCTTCTCTCCAATAAAGCCCTTAGCGTAGGTGTTGTACCAGTTAGTAATATTGGTCGGAAGCTGCTCATGTGGCCTCCTAATACTTTACTAGTTGGTCGGTAAACTCTCTCATCGCTTGTCAAGCACGCAGTTTTGGTACGCTTAACCCGGTTCACATGGTCGTGTGATCAGCACTAGACCCTTGATAAAGGATTCTCAGCTTCCTCACATGTGGTCTCCACTGACCGTCAAAATGTTGGTCGGCAAACTACTCTGTAAGTCTTATCTTACTCTGCCACTCTCTTGCCCCGTGCACTTCATCTCGAGCTTGAATGCGATAATGATGCTTCGATTCTTCTACGGAGCCCTTGAAGGCTCTCAATCATGGCTCTTTGTATTCAGCTAATATCCAGAGATTTGAACACTATTGTACAGCAACGTGATATCAAAGCTCTACAGCTGAATCTCTCTGATACCATTCTTGTCCACCACCTTCACAAACAGGCCCTTGAAATCAATTGGCATTCTGGTTTCAAGCTCCTTGGCACACAGTTTCAGCAAGTCAATTCCCTGCTCAGCGGAGAAGTCTGGTCTGTAGTGATGATCTAGCAAGGACATGGCGTAGAATGCAGCGTAGCCATGAGCAGCGTATGGAAGGTCAACATTCGTGCCCAGGTAGTCTATCCAGTTCAATTGTGGCTCTGAGGTCTTGGTGTCGTAACCGGCTATCAACACGTTCACTTGGTATGGTTTCTAGTCGTTGTGTTAGTACCCTGACAGTTTTGATTTTATAAACTCAAGATGTGTAATGGCAAACTTACTCTTGATCTCAGTGACTTGGCAAGCTCGTTTCTGGTGAAGCTGGCAACAGCTTTTGGACTTAGCTCAAAGTTCTCACGGATCTCGTATAGTTGTATGTTGGCTTGGATGTACTCGGCAAACTGCACTGTCATTGATGTGTTAGTGGCAATTCCTCAAAGAGAAAATCTTCACAACTTGGACTCACCTGTGTCTCCAGATTCACCGGTGAATGCCACAAGAGTGTGGTCACTCAGCGCTCTGGTCTTATCATCATTGGAACCGATGATGGAGATACCTCTGGAAACTGCCTTGGAGGTGGCAATGATGACAGCGTCTTTGACCTTGATACCCAAAATGACATCCATTGTGCTTCGTCGTTGTGATAAATTAGGTGTTCCTCGGGGTCAAATTAACTGGCGTGTAATATCCACTGGTTAACTGGCCCAAATTGCTCAATGGAGGCGCAGAAAGTTGTTTAATATTGCACCGATTTAGGAAGGCGTTTGGCGGGAGCCGATTTTGTTTTGGTGGTGGGTGTGGCAATTCGCGAAAAGGTTTGGGCACCGGGCGCTGGGCGCGCGCTGATTATGTAAACAGGGTTCAGCGTATGGCATAATTGATGACTAAGAAAATCGAAAAAAATTCGCGAACCGTAGCATCGCGGTCGCGTTTGTTTTTAACTCGCTTAAACGCGTCTTGATCGATGGAAAAATAAGCGCATCTTCTACGAGCTATTTGCGTCCCATTTCTATACCCTGACATGCCTGACCTCAGTAAGCCAATGGAAATTATTCCTCCAGCTGATTCAAGCACTTCGTCATCCCCTTTCAAGCCAAATGATCCTGCAAGACTCGTGTCATCGCCATCAAAAGACACATCTCCGACTCCAGACAAACCTCAAGATCAAGCCGCAGTGGTGAAGTCAAAAACTCCTTCCTCTTCAGATATGATATATTATTATGAGAAGCTTCTCCCCTTCAGATACGTCTTCCAATGGCTGAACCACTCGCCTAAGCCACAGAACGACTTCACCATGAGAGAGTTCGCATACGAGTATAGATCCGGAGCATACCATCGTTATAACTCTTATCAATCGCTGGATGATTTCAAGAGTGCCGTCATCAAGGCTAATCCAACACGTTTTGAGATCGGAGCAGTGTACTCCGTTAACCCCATCGACAGGAAGACCGTGCCAAAGTCTGCCATGAAAGCGCTCGAGAAGGAACTTGTGTTCGATATTGATTTGACAGATTACGATGATATTCGTACATGCTGCTCCAAGACGGCTATCTGCAACAAATGCTGGCAATTCATCACCGTGGCGACAAAGATCATGGACAAAGCCCTCAGGGATGACTTTGGCTTCGAACACATGATCTGGGTCTTCTCTGGAAGACGTGGTGCCCATTGCTGGGTCAGTGACAAGAGAGCAAGATACTTGGATGAGAACAAAAGAAGGGCCATTGTCGAATACTTGGATATCTTGAAGAACAAAGGCAACAAGAGACTAGCGTTGCGTCGTCCATACCATCCACATGTGGAAAGATCTTTTCAAATCTTGAAGAACGAGTTCATTCCGCTGATCTTAGAGAATCAGGACCCATGGAGAGACAATCACGATGAACTACTGGCCAAATTGCCTAACGTGAAAGTGAATCAAGTATTGAAGGATCTCTGGAAGTCAAAGCCTGGCCGTTCCAGTTTCCAAAAATGGAAGGACATTGACGATGTCAGCAAGAAGTTGAGCCTGAAGCCACATGAACAGAAGCTGATTGTGGAATCCAAGCAAGATTTGATCTTGGAGACACTATACCCAAGACTGGATGTGGAAGTGTCCAGACAAATGATCCACTTGCTGAAATCGCCATTCTGTATCCACCCAGGTACGGGTAATGTCTGTGTCCCATTTGACGCCAATCATGTGTTTGACCCAACGACATCGCCAAACTTAAACCAGCTCCAGCAGCAAATTGAGGACTGGGAGACTCAGAAGAAGAGTAATGGTGACCGCAAGATGGCAGATTACGAGAAGACTAGTCTAAAGCCTTATGTTGATCTGTTTGGGAAGTTTGTCAACAACCTGCTCAAGTCCGAGATGGGAGCAGTTAAGCGGGAACGTGAGGATGAATTGGAGTTCTAGAATAAACGTTGATCATCCGTTAGTTGAAAATTGGAAGTTCGGGTTGTCAGTAGTTTTCTACACACACTCGTTAGTCCATAAATACCTTTTCGTAACTCTAAATAACCAGCTCCAATCAATGGATCACTATAAACAATACCTATCAAAAGTCAGAAACCCAGTGGGAACACTTAAGCAAAGTCCTCGGTCTTCTTGATTTTCAATCTGACAGCCTTGACCTGGGTGTAGTTGTCCAAGGCCTCTTGGCCCATCTCTCTACCGATACCGGACTCCTTGTAACCACCAAATGGAACAGAGGCGTGGAAGTCGTTGTAAGTGTTGATCCAGACAATACCGGCCTCCAATCTCTGGGCAGTCTCCATGGCTCTGTTGATGTTCTCGGTGTGGATACCGGCACCTAGACCGAACTCGGAGTCGTTGGCTCTCTCAATCAAGTCCTCAATGGTCTTGAACTTGGTGACACAGGCGACTGGTCCAAAGATCTCCTCCTTCAAGATACAGAAGTTGTCACCAACGTCGGTGAAGATGGTTGGCTGGACGAATTGACCCTTGGTGCCGATTCTGTTACCACCGGTTAGCAAAGTGGCACCTTCCTCTTGACCCTTCTTGATGTAGTCCAAGACGGTCTCGAATTGGTCTGGGGTGGCTTGGGCACCTTGGTAGACACCCTCCTCGAATGGATTACCAACCTTCAACTTCTCAACCTCCTCCTTGAAAGCAGAAATGATGGTGTCGTAGATACCCTCCTGGATGTAGATTCTGGAACCGGCGCAGCACACCTCACCGGAGTTGAAGAAGATACCAGTGATCAGGTTTTGGACGGTGGTTGGGACATCGGCGTCGTTGAAGACAATGTTTGGAGACTTACCACCTAGCTCCAAGGTGACCTTCTTCAAGTTGGACTCAGCAGCGGCGATCATGACACGCTTACCGATACCGGTGGAACCGGTGAAGGCAATCTTCTTGATGACTGGGTGACGTAGGATGGCCTCACCACACTTTCTACCGGAGCCTGGGATGATGTTGATGACACCTTCTGGGATACCGGCCTCAATGGCCAAGGTGGAGGCGTACAATGCGGACAAAGGGGTGGCGGAGGCTGGCTTCAAGACAACAGTGTTACCGGTGGTCAAGGCTGGACCGATCTTCCAGGCCCACATCATCAATGGGAAGTTCCATGGGATGATGGCACCGCAGACACCCAGTGGCTCTCTTCTGGTGTAGTTGAAGTACTCGGAGCCAGTGTTGATGGTTCTACCATCGACCTTGTCAGCCCAGCCAGCGGCGGATCTGATGTAGGAGGTGACGATACCCAGGTCGTAACGGGCACAGTGTAGGGCCTTACCGTTGTCTAGGGACTCGATGGAGGCCAGCAGCTCAGCATCACGCTCTAGCAAGTCAGCAAGCTTGTATAGAGCTCTGGATCTGATGGCTGGGTCGACGATGGACCACTTCTTGAAAGCAGCCTTGGCAGCTTGGACGGCCACCTCGACATCGTCGTCGTCGGCCTCGTACAAGTCGACGATCTTCTCGTCGGTAGATGGGTTGATGACTGGGAAGGTCTTACCGTTGATGGATGGAACGATCTTGTTGTTGATGAACAAACCGGTTGGTTGCTCGTACTCTAGGCCGTTTGGCAAGGTGATCTTGACGGTGGTTGGGGCAGACATTGTGTTGGATTAGGTCTTAACAAGAGCAAGGAGAAGAGGAATTGGAATCTGGGGAAAACGAGATTTATTTATACCTGTGGTTTAACCAAGCCGGGGTCAAAAAAAAAGGTTGGGCCGCTCAGCTGTCCTCCGGTCCTGTAGGAGTCCTGTATGGTGTGCGCTATAGTCAGCCTTTCCCCGGATTCCATGCACAAGGGCAGTGGGTGTTGGACGAGGACTCCGGGGTCATTCGGAGGCACAGAAGTCAGGGGAAAGAAGCACAGATAGTGTATTTAGGGGTAGTGTATAGCCAGTGTCTTCAGTGGGCTGTAACTGTCCTCTATGGTGCCCGTCTATCACTAGCCCATCTCCTCGAACCCAACGTTCATGCAGTTCTTAAGTCCATCGCGAATCGTGATTATGTCAGGTGAGCCTTAACCCCAACTCACTACATAAAGGCTCACTGACAGCCGGCCGGGAGATTTTAGGGAAAAAACTTTACCCTTCCTGAAATCGCCGGGCGGAGGGTCACCTGGAGGGCAGTTCGGAAAGCTCTTCTTTGCAGAAACTTCCCGCGGCCGGGCAGGGCTTAGGCAGGGCCCATCGAAACAGCCAAAGGACGGGCATCGGGGTCTCGAGAAAGTAACACCACACTCTGATACTAAGCTACGCTCCTGAACACTTGCAATACTGTTGTTGAGCAACCCCACAATCGCTTTCAGCCATTTGCTCCTTCCACTCCTCCCGTACACACCCTTTTTTCCATCGCTCGATGATTCGAGAAAATCTGGGGAAACCGGTTGCTAAACACCGAGCCCTGGAAACATGGAGGAGCCACAGGGCTGAGCCAGGTCTCAAACTCCCGAAATTTGTTGAGTTGTGTATAAAAGTGACGGCCCTCGGTCGACTGTCGTCCATGGATCTGTGGGGTCTAGTTTCAGAACGGTTTCTGGGTCTTTGTGATTAGGAATCAAAGCCCTTGTGGTAATCTCCGGCCGTTGTTGATCCTGCGGTAGCGATCTTTTGCGTTCGAGGTCTCTATCACCGAGCTTCGGGATGGGCAGCTCCTTCCTTTTTGAGCCCTATTCCTAATCTCAGCTCATCCACATCATCAGCATCAACAATATTCCCTGAAAAGTCGCCAACTGTCCTATCATCGAGCTGCAGATGTCCTTTTTGAACTCCGGAGCAAACTTTGCGTCCGAGCAGCTTTTCTCTCCAATGAACACCAGCAGAGGGACTCCACTCCCATTCCAGTGCCAGCAGAAAGCCTCCAGGCATTGATCAATCAGCAAAAATCTTTCTTTCTGGCCACACATCACAGCAGACAACAGGCTACCACATAAACCTCTTGTGGGTCCTTCAATTGCAGTACCTATGACCTGTGGACCCACACCCATTAAAAGGCAATACTTGATGATTCAAGCTGGAAGATAAAGTGACACACGGCTATTCCAGAGGGAATCGCTATGAGTCAGAAAGACTTTCTGTTCCCTATCTAGCTACTAAATCTGTCTCTATCCACCTTTGAACTGTCGGCCACCACTGCGGCATGCAGAGGCGGCCATGCATAGCTTAAACTCTCATTGCTTGTGCTACTAACGGTGTCACAACAGCTGTCTGGGAGATAACCTTTGGACAGGGTTTGGGCCTCGCGGTCAGGGATGTCAATGGTGGTATTAAAAGTGAAGTACTGGTGGGGCTTGGGCAGTCTGTGTTCCTAGCTTTCGATCTGGTCGAAGGTAAGGGCGCCCGGCCGCAAGCCGGCTAGCAGACTGACCTTCAACAGCAGTAGAGTTCTCATGCATCGGCGTGCTTGATTGGGCAAGAGAGTGAGCCCACGTCGGTCTGAGAGTAGATGCACTCAAGGTATGAAGCACGCGAGTCCAGCTTGTCATTATTCTGATATTCTTCAGGTTTGTAACGTAGTAGGATCTTTACGTTGTTGGTAGCGATAAAAGACAAATTGAGAACTTGTTCGAAATTGCAGTGGTGGGCTTGTCGTAAGCATCCCCAGAATCTGGCTGAAGGTGGCGAAGGCTGAAATCTGACCTTTGGCAAAGCTAGCGAAGATTGGGAAGAAATATTGATCGAAAGGCCTGCTGCCAAGGTGTAAATCCAAAAACTCCGGCAAGACTTATCTGAACCTCGTATACAGGAAATATTGCCGTCTTGAGACTAGAGAGAGCATCATTCACGGTTCCAGGCCCAGGTTGAAGCATACTATCTCAAGAACTCAATGCCTTATTGCTGGTGTGTCGTCATGTATATGTCATGAGTAATCCAGACACTTCAACAAACGAAATATGGATCATGCCCATAGCCAATGGCAAGTTGCAACGGTTGCACACTAATTAAGAGTGGTACCTATTAATATACCCTGATCAAGCTTCAGCTTATGATATCATCATGTTTTGCCACCATACGCATGCGCGGTGAATGTTTGGCACTTAAGACAGGCACAAAGTTGTTCCACGTGAAATCATCGGTGGAGCCACTATCTGCCCTGGTTGTGAGAATAGTATTATTGTTTCATGCACATGTACACACCTGCAAGGGCTGAGGAGTGCATGCATGGCATACGCATGATCCATGTGCACAATACGTTTAGGCCTAGGCTCCGGGTGGGCCTTGCCGCCATAAATGCACAGGGGTGTGGGCTGTGACTGCCTTGATCATTGATGACGTCCTGACTTGTAGATAACAACAAAGGTCACGAGTCGCCAACTAAATCGATAGATCCACATCAAACTCTTCCTAATTGATGGTAACTCCAATTAGAACCCCAGCTTCGATTATCGATGGTATTACGGTGGGCTCCATTGATGCTTTACCGCGTGAGAATAATGTGATCATTCTCTCTGAAGAGGAGCTAGAGATTGGATGTTTGGATGACTAGAGACATCTGAATGTGGCATTGACGAGAGTTAGATGGCAGTGGTGCTGACTGGCAACAGTGATACATTGGTGTCGAAAAGGGTGTAGAGATCGTTTGTCAACTTTGTGGAGAGGAATGGAGGGGATGATGTTGGAGAGCAAGCACCTAGGGCCGCAATAATCGCATGAAATATGAAGTCAAACTACTGAATTGGAGAAGTGCCCACCCCCCTCAAAACCGATTTCGCCGGGTAACCGCTCCTCTCGGTTTTCCTTAAACATTCGCGGAGATTTCGATGAGGATCAAAACAAAGCCACCTCTCCCCAACTAACACAGAAGAAAACAGTGACAAATGGCTCCAAAGTTGGAAGAGTGGGAGATCAAGAAGTATTGGGAGATCTTCTCCGGTCTAAAACCCCTGGGCAACAAACTCACTGGCGAGCAAGTGCAACCGGTGCTGAAAAACTCGAAGCTTCCAGAGGCACAACTCTCACAGATCTGGGACCTCGCTGACATCGACACGGATGGCAATCTGGACTTTGAGGAGTTCTGCATCTGCATGAGATTCATCTTTGACCTTGTCAATGGAACCATCCAATCGCTTCCATCGTATCTGCCGGACTGGTTGGTGCCGTCTTCCAAGGCACACTTGGTCCAGGCCCAACGTGCCATCTCTTCGGGCCACACAGGCAATGCCAGCAGCAATGAGTCCGAGGACGAGGACGTTCAGGGCGCGCAGTTCGACTGGTACATCTCCCCAGTGGACAGGAGCACGTATGAGCAGATTTACAACACGGCAGCTGACCGTTTTGGCCGCATCACGTTTGAGTCGCTCGACAGCCTATACTCCACGTTAGGCAACGTCCCTGACACGGATGCCCGTTTTGCGTGGAACCTGGTGAACCCGCGCTCTTCTGAGACCATTGACTGGGACCAGACACTTGTGTTTTTGCACATTCTCAACCAGAGAGAATCCGGCCGTGCCATGCCTAGGGGCGTCCCTGCCTCGCTAAGGGCCACCTTCTCTAAAGAGACGCCAGAGTACTCGCTGGAATCGCACCAGGCGAACATTCAGCAACAGCAGGCACCCCAGGCGGCGCAGGGCTCCAAACAATCATTTGCCAATAGCTACCTGTCGAGAATCTCTGGCTCGCAAGCTGGTGGTATCAACAACACCAAGGGCACGGACTTCACAAGCACAAAGGATACGGACTGGGAGGAGGTGAGACTCAAACGTGAGCTCGCTGACCTCGAGAGCAAGATTGCCCAGCTGGAGCGTGACAATGAGGAGAAGCGCAAGTCCCGCTCAGGCCAGGGTGCCAGTGCTGCCTCATTGCAAGTGAGAAGGGAGCTCGAGCAACTGTTGAAGTACAAGCAGCAGCAGCTCGTCCAAGATTCCAAGACAGTGGACTTGTCTGAGGTGCAAGGCGATGTCGAGACTGTTGAGCAGCAAGTGCAAGTGCTGGAACAATACCTTGCCAAGAAGCAGGCTGAGGTTTCAGATTTACAACAGCAGATTGCTGCTACTAGAGGCTGAACAGATGCTGTTTGTATACTAATGATACTTTGAATGATTACTGCTGACGTCTAGAATCTGGATTGGTGATCAACATACGGTGTTGTTGCATGTCAACATGAGGCCCTCTTCAAATCCCAAAAACATCAGAATCTCCTCGTGAGTCATGCCGTGCAGATCTGTCATCAGTCTGTTCTCGTTACCCTCAGGTCTCAGTCTAATCTCTACACCCCAGGCAAGAGCGTATTCTTCGACATTGCCCGAAAACGAACACAGTGCGGAGTGGGGCATAAAGCTTCGTAGACAGTCGATATACTCGAACGGAACATCCATTTCATTGTTTGCTGGGTTCTCCGGGTCAGTGATATGTAGAAGCACGTCTCTATCATTGGATACAACCACATTCACATTCATGTGAAGTGCTCTATTGCACTCGGACACTGCGGTCGCGTATTGACCGTACACTTGACCCAAAGTCAGATTGTATGTGCCACTATCCAGATGTCCTTGTACAAAGCTGGTACAAATCAGAGCCAGTTTGGTGCATATACCCAAGATTGACAACATAGGACTTTGATGATCAAGCCGGGGTATAGAAAAATTGAGTTTTCGATAGCTGGATGTGGCGTGGCCATACCGAAAAGTTCTCAGGCTCGAGAAAAACGAGGGAAACCACAAACAAACTCCAGTGTTTGAAAGAAGTAGTGACAGCCAACAGCCATGGACTTCTACGGGTAAGGACGCGTTTTCGCTGTATTCCCCAGCATGTACTAACTGCTCATCACTAGCATTCCTCGCGGAACTATCCGGTCCAGAGCGCTGAACAGGTTGGCCGTGTTGTCGTTGTCCCCAGCGACAACGACACCCGCAACACACCCAACCCCAGTCATCAACGGAACCATCAACGGATTCGTAAACGGACATGCTAGCTCCACTGACAAGGGAATCAATGGCGACTTGTTGAAATTAGCGAACGCCATTGCCCGCCCAGACATCTCCAACGTGCCAATCACCCATAAGGAATTGGAGATCATCTTTGCATTGACCAAAGCCAGTCCCTTTGTCACCACATTGAAGCAGGCGAACGATTTGTTGTCTATCTTATCCGCTTACTTCTTAGAGTCTCCTTTCCAGAAGTTCAAATCCAACCAGAGTCTGCAATTGAGTCCTTCCCCATGGGACTACTTGACCAGAGAGTTGACCTCGGCCATTGTGGTTCTGTCCAAAAAGTTCCCGGAGTTAGCTGAGAAGGTCACCTCGTTGTTCGGCCTATTCATTGGAAAGTTCAAAGAGCCATCTAACCTGAAGTTGACAAGCTACTTCAGTTTGCTCGGTTTCTTCGAGTCTTTGATTGGGTGCTCTGCTTCCTTGGATGCCAGATCGGTCAAAGCGATTCTTCAATTAGTCAATGCAGACTTCCTCAACAATGTTGAGAGTCTGACCAGCAGCTCTTTGGAAGATGAGCTGGACTGTACTTACCTATTAGAGTATCAAACTCATGGCAACGAATTCAACTCCCTGCTGTTCTGCAAGTTGATCCAAGAACTCTCCAACAGGGTTCTCTTGTCCATCGTTGTAAGCAAGGATTCCAAGCCAAGGCCAAACGAGCTAATCCCATTTATCCTCGAGATTTATGCCTACGATTATGACTCTGATCCAGAATCTCTATCCCAGATTGACGACGTGAAGAAGTCACTCACCCACAATCTCGAGGTTGTCGAGTTGTTGGTCAACAGCGCCTTCAAACAAATAGATGACCTTGATGATGGCGCTGACTACATCAACCTTTCCTCTTCTGAACGTATCCTACTGGCATTTGAAACTAAGAGCTTGGCACTCCAAGTTTTGGGTGCTGGTTTGCTCATTGACATTGTTGAAAAAGATCAAGTCACCGAAGTAGTCCAGACCTCTTTGTCCCGTGAGGCCGAGACAACCAACAAGTCTTTATCTCCAATCATAATCTCATTGGGATCTTTGTTAATCTATAAAGGTAACAAGGCTATCAGTGGTGATATGATTCATACATTCCCACTGATCATTTCAAGCACCTCCCTTTCGGAAGAGGAGGCTCTTGTGCAAGACATTTCTAGAAGCTTGGCACTTGGTCTCAAGCCCTTGGATCAAGACTCTATTGTTACCACTATTTACTCTTTGGTGAACTTGTTGGTCTCTGAGAGAAATGGTGAGCCAATCGCTGCCCTTCGTGACCTAAGGTTGAGAAGCGCCAGAAACGCCTTCTCCAATGGTAACAAGTCTCGAACTTCGAGGGCCAATACGCTGCGCTCTATTGGATCTGCTGCTCAAAGTTCGTCTTCCTCCGTCAACTTGAGTGGTGATAACGAAAGGCGTGTCTTCATAAATGCCGTCAATGCTGTGGTTGAGATTGCAAAACGCTACAATGACACCACTATTACCGTCTTGATAGTAACTGTCTTATCTCAGAAGTACCTGAAGGTTAGCAGAGAGCTTGATCTTACTTTGGTTCAAGGCTTGTCTGACATTGCCCCGATCCTAACAGAGGAGGAGTTTTTAGTCTTGATGAGATTGTTTGAGCACAACATCGCCAGGGCTAATGACAGAAAAGACACCAAGTTCTTACAAGCAGTGATAAATGCCCAAGCCAAGATCGCAAACAATTTGGAAGGACAGTTTGACCATCCATTGTACAAGGTTTACCTCAATGAGTTGTTGTCTTCTGCAATCAGCAAGGGCGAAGCCCCAACTGGTGATCATCACAGATCCCATACTGAGATTTCTAGTGTTGCCCAGCAGATCAGCTATACTCTAAGGCCATTGGCTGCTCTCTTGCCTAAGAGTCAATCTTTGGATCTTGGTGATAACATGGACTCCATTAACCTCTTTAGAAATTTCTGGTTCAACCTGGTTGTTCATGGTTACACTGAGGGTTCACCATTGACTATTCAGTACAAAAAAGAATTGGAGATTATTGCCTTGAACTCTCCTGCTTTGGCCTCTGAATTGCCAAGACTTCATACTGAGACATCCTTCGAGTTGAATACTGTCTTGAGAAGGGGTTCCTCGAACCACAACGTCAAGGACCAGAAACACATTGTCAGTGGTGTCTCTAATACCAACAGTTTGGAGTTACGCGCACTATCTTATCCAAAGTTAATGTTCTTATCAGCCACTTCCTTGTTGGAAAACTTGAGAACCAATATCGGTGACTGTTCCGTCATCTTGTACTACTTCTCAGATCCATCCATCGGCAAGGCCAACATCAAGAAATTCATCGGCTCCATTGCCATCTCTGTCGCCTACAAGTTTGTCGAGTTGACCTCCCAAGGTGGAAGTGAGCACTTTACTTCCAACAAGGTTGCCGATCAGCTCACCAAGATTCTCGTTCTGTGCTGTCACAGAAACTTCGAGTTGCAAGATGCGGCATTCCAAGTCGCTGACTTGTTACTGGGCAAGTTACCATCTAGCTTGTGCCATCGTCACAGTTTGTTCACTTTACTTGATATCTTGACCTTGCTCTTTGACGGAGTTGTTGACTCTGACAGAAACAGGTATCAACCGCAAAGAGAGTTCAAGTTGAAGCACTCTGAAGTCACTATCACATTGTCTGACTCAGCCCAATGGAGAAGATCCACCTTGGAGAGATTCCAGCATAGTGCCCATATCTGGTGCCAACTATGTTTGAGAAAGAGTTACCAAGACATGAAGAGTTTGTTCCAAGCTTATATTTCCGACTTGGGTCTGTCTGACAGACAACATGGTGTTGATTTGGGTATCTCATTCGCGCTTGAGCTCGCTGGGACTATCCTGCCAACTGATTCTGAGGTTGCCAACTTAACTCTAACCTCTTTGAGAAAGCCGGATGCAATGGCCGCCTTCCTGTCGCAGTATGGCTGGAGAGCCAAGAACCTAGCTGACCGCGCCAGCATCTTCACCAATGATGTCGTCAAGATCAAGAACACCAAGTTGGCTGATCTCAAGAACGATATCACTAATGGCGTTGCCGTATCTGAGCAGAAGTTGGTTGATGTCTTGGATCTGATTGCCTCTGTCTTGATCTTAAGGCAGGATGAATCTGATGGTGCCGGCTTGGTACATGAACTGGTAACTCTGCCATTCGAGTTCCTGACATCTGATGCCATGAAGGTTGCCACTAACATTTGGCTGGGCATCATCAAGGAACGTCAAGATGATTTGTCCTATTTGCTGTTGTCAGAGATAGTTATCGGATGGCAAAACTCCGTCAAGAATCAAAGAGGTTTCTTCTCGAAGAAATACGATCTAACAGAAGAGGGCTTCTTGAAAATGACCTACGCTCCTTCCAACAGAAATCAAGTCAATTACCTTTCGAAGTTGGCCTCGGACCATTTGCAGACCCACCTACACATCATCAGATTCTTCTCCTCCCACTTCCAGGGTACGTTGTTTGAGAGTGAGCATCTATTGAAGATCTTCACTGGCGTTGTCACTGACGGTTTGGAGGGTATGAAAACTGCAAGTGTCCACCCGTTCTCTAGATTGATCAGAACGCAGTTGATCAAGTTCTCACTTGATGTCTTGAACTTGCACATAAAGAACAACTCCCACCATGTCACCAATTTGACCGAACTGATCTTTGACGGTATCTTGTCATGGTTTGCAAACATTGGCCGTTTCCCGTTCGGTGGTAACAATTTGAAGATCAAGACCGATCTCAGCTTGTTGACTGAGATCTTTGACATCGTCTTGCCTTTGCCAATTGGTCCGAAGTTACTGAAAAAGAAGGGCCTAGTTCTGGTCTTTTTGAGGGATGAGATCAACAAGACCATGATTTGGTTGTCTCCAAGAAATCCAGTTGAGTTCAGCGCTGCGGCTCCTACTTTGAATAGTGACCTTGTCAGGTTTGCCTATCAGTGGGATCCAGAGTTGGCCTTCTCTTTAGTCGAGAGATTCCCAGAGTTCGAAAAATCGATCAAGTCTCTCGTTAACGAGAACCCATCTAGAGCCATCAGATACAATAAGTCCGTGAAGTACTTACTTGCATCTCCTCAGTCATACAAGTATTTGATTTTGTCAAACCCTGTGTCCCCAACGGACTCCATCAATCTTTTCCAGCCACCATTCTTTGATGACCCATTCGTCATCCAGTACAACATGAGATCTTTGGAGTCTAACGACGTTAATTTGACTTTCTTCTACGTTCCACAAATTGTCCAGAGTTTGCGAAATGATTCCATGGGTTATGTTGGAAGACTGATTGTTGAGACTGGAAAAGTTGACCAACTCTTTGCACATCAGATTATCTGGAATATTTTGGCCAATAGATACAAAGATGAGGATTCCAGCATTGAGGATCCAATCAAGCCAGCTCTGGACAATGTCATGAACAAGATGATTGCGTCCTTCAGTCCACAGGATCGTGCATTCTACGAGGCGGAGTTCAACTTCTTCAACGAAGTCACAGACATTTCTGGTAAATTGAAACCATATATTAAAAAGACTAAGGCTGAAAAGAAAGTCAAGATTGACGAAGAAATGAGAAAGATTGTGGTTGCTAAGAATGTCTACTTGCCTTCTAATCCGGACGGCGTTGTGGTTGACATCAACAGAAGCTCCGGTAAACCATTGCAATCCCATGCCAAGGCTCCATTCATGGCCACTTTCAAGATCCGCAAGGAAGAGTCCATTGCCGGTGCGCAACTAACCATTGAGAAGTGGCAAAGTGCTATTTTCAAGGTCGGTGATGATTGCAGACAAGATGTGTTGGCACTGCAATTGATCTCTATCTTCAAAAGTATCTGGGAGAATTGTGGCTTGGACCTCTATTGTTTCCCATATCGTGTCACAGCCACTGCGCCAGGTTGCGGTGTCATTGATGTCTTGCCAAACTCCATCTCCAGAGACATGTTGGGTAGAGAAGCCGTCAACGGGCTGTTTGAGTACTTTGTCACCAAGTTTGGCAACGAGAACTCTGTTGAGTTCGAGAATGCCAGAAACAACTTTGTCAAGTCTCTTGCTGCCTACAGCATCATCTCATACTTGTTGCAATTCAAGGACAGACACAACGGTAACATTATGTACGATGACCAGGGTCACATTTTGCACATTGACTTTGGTTTCTGTTTTGACATTGCCCCTGGTGGCGTTACATTCGAGGCTGTTCCGTTTAAATTGTCCAAGGAAATGGTGAGAGTCATGGGTGGATCCAACGACACTGAATCCTTCAAGATGTTTGAAGAATTATTCATCCAGGGTTTCTTGAGTGCCCGGCCATACTTTGAGTTGATCATTGGCAACGTCATCCCAATGTTGGACTCGGGATTACCATGCTTCAAGGCCGAGAAAACTATCAAGAACTTGAGAAACAGATTCCTCTTGAAAAAGACTGAAAAAGAGGTTATTCATGCCTTGAAAGGCTTGATCAAGAAGAGTTATGAGAGTTTGTTCACCGTTGGTTACGACAAGTTTCAAAAGATGACAAACGGTATTCCATATTAAAGAATAACAACAGTTGTATAGAAGAAAGAACTACATGAATCAATATCAATTGGACAAAAAATAAGTTATTAATAGCTAATGTACACACTTTTATCATCATTACAGTCTTAAACCTTGCCAGAAGATCCAAATCTAGATCAAATATTAGTCTAGATCCATCTTAAGAAAGCTCTCGTCTTCAACTTCCTCCAACGAAACCTTTCTCGTCAATTTTGGCAAAGGAGAAGAGGGGATCTCGACGTCACTCTCAGCATCGGAGGATTCGGTGGATGGAGATTCGGTGTCTGAAGAAGCAGGCGTTTCGGCAGAAGCGGCCCTGGACATTGGGATATCATGGTTGGACTCAGTGAAGTCGATTGGGATGGAAATGGACTTCTTCTTTGGAGCAACGGGAGCTGGGGCAGCTAAAGCTGGAGCTAGAGCTGGCGGCAGCAAGACCTTTGGGATAGTGACCAACAGGGCGTCTCTCTTGACTTCCCATTCAACATTTTGCACATCGATGGAGCCCTTGGCGAACTTGTAAGTCTTGTCAAAGGAGTCATCAGACGATGTTATCTGGATTAAAGTGGCGCCGTCGGTGTGCTTGTAGATGATGGAGTAGCTGTCAAAGTCCGTTGACTTGGTGCTCTTCTTGACACGCACTTGAAAGGCGGATGGGGATTCATACCCTTGGGCGGAGACGGTCAATGGCTTTTTCTGTTGTCTGTGCTGCACAGCAGGTCTTTGACGCTGTAGTGTTTGTGGTCTCTCTTGTGCCTTGTGGTGTCTGTGGTGGCCGTGGTGATGCGCGTGGTGTGGGTGCTTTCTTGGAGAAGAAGAAGCAGATCTAACGCATTGGTCAGCATCCGCAAAGTTCAAGAAGTCAAACTGTGCGAGAGGGTGGCGGAGCTGTTGTGGGGCACGGCAGACTCTGACACTTGGGGATCTTCTAATGGTGGCGTAGGCTGGTTGTTGAGCAAACAGCTGTGCCAAAGGGTCCCTTACAGGAGCACCGAAGAAGGAAGCCTGGTCGTAGGCTGAGTACATAGCTGGTTGGAAGGAAAGCATTGGGAGTAGTTGTAGTTGTGTTTGAGTGATACCCAAAAGATGCGATTAGTCTGAAACATTCAGCACGATGGGCATCCTTTATAGGCCATGTCTGCCATTTGTAATCGTGAACCTGCCAGAATTTGCTGGAAATAATGTGTCACATTCTCGAAACTCCCGAAAATTCTGGAAAAATTAAACCAAAAAAAAAATAAACATCCGTTCTGGGTCTTTTTTTTTTGTGGTGGGGGAATAATCAAACAAATTTAAGATTTTTTTTTTTTTTTTTTTTGGCAATATAGAATCGAAGAATGATCATAGAACCTGTGATTTGTTGAATTGTGTGGTTCATTATTCAGGCCGAACTCTACAGAGTATCGACTGTTTACATTGGAAGGACCAGATAACGTACTGTGGCTTGGGATTCGAAAATTTGATCCATCCAGCGAAGATTTTTCGTTGACAGGTCTGACGTGCTGCGGTAAGTTGAATGATGTCATAGAGATTGATGAACTCTCTAACGATTCTTCGGAGAACCTGGATTTCTTACTCTGTCTGTCTACACTGTTGTCGCCAGTGATTCATATACTCTTGTGTATAGCGCTGGCAATCGCAGTCCTCCGATATTTGCATGTGTGTGGAGAGGATCACACGATCTTAAAAGCAAAGAAACAATTGTCTATAGTTACAGTACATTAAAACTCGTATAAACAGTGAAACCCAAAACAAGTGCAGTTTTTCTTCACATCGTTATCATTATTTGTCCCATCCCATCACTTCTTCTTGCTCTTAAACAGACCGAATTTTTTTTTCTTCTGCTTGTCTGGCTCATCGCCAGCCAGATCGACAACGACACCACCCAACGGCTTCGGCTCCTCGGAAATTACAGTGTCGTCACCGGTAGCGTAATCATTGCTGAAGTCAGTGACCGAATTCGTTTGGGATGTGTCCCTCGATTGCAAATGGTTGCTCGAAGATCTGCTTGATTGCCCATTGTTGAAAGAAGGTGGCTCGTTGAGGGATGAATGGGAGCTATTGGTCCGCTCGTTGTGGATGCGAGGCGGCTGGCCCAGACCCTGATGTTGTGGCGACTGCTGGGATAACCCCAGGCCAGGGTTCTGTGCCGGGTGAACCACAGGCGCCGGATGCAGTTGTGGTTTGGCAGCAAAGGCATTCTGTTGAAGCGGTTGGGGTTGGGGCACTGGCTGCTGGACGTTGTTTTGGTGTGGGTTGGCAGCCATTGAGTTGAGCCGACCGCTGCTGCTCTGTCTGACTCCTCTTCCCCCCGCTGCCGCGGGCATTCCGTTGAAGTTATCCCCCATGTGCGATGCACTCAGTGGGAACGCCGAGGAACGGTTCTTTCTGGACGTCTTTTTGAACCCACCTTGAGGAATGGAAGACTGCTGCATTCCCGCTGGACCACCACCGCCCATGTACATCTGTTCTGTCTTTAGAATTGGCATGGTGGAGACTCTGCGACCGTGTGGTGGGTGTTGTGGATGATGCTGCTGCAGGCCCACTTGGCTGAACTTGGATTGCAAGGTGTGTTGCACGGGCCCTTGTGGTGGGCCTTGTGGTGGGCCTTGTGGTGGGCCTTGTGGTGGGCCTTGCTGGAACTTGTTAGGAGGTTGCTGTGGCACGCCGTTTGGACCCCTGTTCAGGTTCATGTTGCTTCTCTTCATGTTGAGCTGCATCTCCCTGTTCTTCAAGAGTAACTCTCTTCTCTCTAGCTCTTGCTCTTTCGATGCCAGTGCCCCGGCGTTTGCAGGTGTACTGTCCTCCTTTCCCTCAGCAGCAGGAATAACTTCGGATGCAACGCCGTTTGAAGTCTGACCTTGGGGGGGTGGAGAGTCCAAATGGGCACTGTACATGGCGATTCCAGTCAAGTCACGAAGATCCGGGGTACCATCAACAGAAAAGTCATTCTTGGCGGTGCCATTGGAGACTTCTTTGTCAACAACATGCTTTCCTCTCGAGTTGTTGAATGATCTGTCAGTCTTATGAGGGGGGTTTGCAGTGGCATCTGAACTAGGGACAGTGGCTGCTGCTGCCGCCGCCGCCTGAGCTGTTTGTTGCTTAGCCTGGGCCAACTGAGCCTCCAGTCTTTGCTTCTCTTGCACCAATTGTTGGACCCTCTCCGCGGCCTCGTTAACTTGTTTCGATTGGGCCCGGACGTGGTTGTCCAAAGCGTCTCTCTCCAACTTCAACTGATCCAAGGATCCGAGTAGGGTACTTGCTTCGTTGAGTTTGGTGGTCAATTCGTCGCAATTGTGTGCCAACTCCTTGTTCTGCACAACCACTTTCTCGAGTTCAGCTGTCTGCTCAGCGAGCTCGCTGGTCTTGGAGGACAGAGTATCCCTCAGCTCGTGGGCTTTATTCTCGTTGAGTCTTTCGAAGAACAAAGACGGGGTGCGTGAAGCGTTCAACTTGTCGTACTGGCAGATGGTGGCATAGAGGAACTCGAGGTATGGGGTCTTGATACCGTAGTCGTCAGCGAGCAGGATTGGTTGCAACAGGAGCAAATCAACGTTGAGGTCCATTTTGTGGTAAAAATTGTAGAAGAGGGCAGGGGACTTGATGAAGTCAATGTTTGAGCTGATGTCTCTCTTCTGGTAATCCTCGGACCACGTCTTCAAGAAGTTGGACTCATTGTCGTAGCCGGTAGGTAACTTGCAACCCATGGTCTTTGCGACTGTAATCAGCTCGGTAACGAGGCCGCTCAGCAGGGGCTTGGCGAGTATTTGACTGGGTAGCTTCGATGGGGTCTTCTCTTCGAACAGGATCAGCAACGGATCGAAACAAATTCTAGGGATGGCCAGCTTCCATTGCTCGACGAGGAACTCGAGGTGACTGGCATTGATGTGGACGGCGAGGTCATCGGTGTTGTTGTACTGGAGAAGCTTTGACAAGGCGGAGAGGTTCTGCTGCGCGCTTTTCGTGAACTTGGAGGAGCTTGTGCTCGACTCGCCAATGAAGATCTCACGCTTGCCCTTGAGCAAGATGTAGTAGTTGTCGTGGATCTTGCGGATGTCAATGTTGGATATGATGGAGAAAATTGAGAGTTGCAAGTTGTTTGGCAGGCAGTTTTTGAAGAACGGCTCGAGGTTGATGAAGCCCGTGGACTCGATGAGAATGATGGAGTTTTTGTTGAGCAAAGGGGTCAGTCCCGCGGCGATGTTTGAGATGTCTTGCAGCGATCTGGCGGAGACAAGGATGATGTCGTACTTGATGCCGGCGGCCAGCTCTTTGAAGGACTTGACGAGGATGTCTGGGTGGAACTCAATGCTGCGGAACTCGTCGCTGATGGAGACTGGTTTGTTCCCTTCCAGGTCATCACTGATCGTGTGGATCTTGAACTTCTCAGAGCCCTGGAGCTTCCAGGCGTAGTAGCATAGGTTTGGGTTCGAGCCCACCGTGAGAATGTTCAGGCGATTCGGAGGCATTTGCTTGTGAGGTGAACAAACACGTTTTGGTGCCAGGAATTGGAACAGAAACAAGTTTTTGGGCAAAGAAGAAGGAACAAACGGCTCGAGGTTGGTTGCCGACTACCGATCTCAAGTGAAGGCAAGAAAAAAAAAAAA
>JAJMKO010000019.1:78028-94225 GCA_030569275.1 [Candida] sanyiensis | reverse complement strand
AAACCCAAGTCGAGATTTCGTAAACTTGCCAACCCGCAAACCCCTAACCCCGAGTCAACTCCGACCCATAGATACCGGCGTTTTTTTAGGTTTGAGGCGCAGCTTCGAAGACACAATTTTGGCAGGATTTTTTTTTGGTGGGAAATGCTGATAATTTTGGGGCGAATGACATTCTATGCAAGTTTTCACTATTGACTGCGAGTTTTGATACCGGCCCCCCTCTCAGTCTTCAAAAAAGTGTCTTTGTTTCGAGAACTGACGTCTAGAGGTATTTTGATAGGGCCACACCTAGACGGAAACAACTGGCAGAAAAGCGTAGGGTTGCAATATAGACCTGTAGTATAGAACGACAACGACATTCAACGATAAACAGCCAAGTACATATGTACCACACGGTCATTGGCGTCTCATGTCGACTTGATCATGCAGCAATATGCTTTCATCCCATGGGCCGGCCTAGTACACGTATATATAATAAATTATTGTTATTTGTGATCCGAAATAGCCAATATTTATTATTAGATCGAATACTGCATATGATCGAGATCTTGAGGTATGGTTCCGACGGGAATCCGGCGGGCACCTCTTCCTCTGTACATTAAGTGTCCATGGGGCATTCAAATTCCACTCCAACCCACAATTTCTCTGATTTCTATAGCCGTGACGTGGAACCCAAAGATACCCCGCTTTCCCGCGTAACTATATCAAGTTGACACAGAATGAGGTCCTCAGCTTCCCCCCCCCCTCTCCGAAAAATTGCACATGAGGTTTTTTACGCCAACCTCGGTTTTGCTCTTCAGATATACCCTCGGTGAAAGCGTGGCCCTGGCCAAAAAAAAAAAATTCTGGCACATCTCTCGCATCGCTTAGTAGTTACTTGGTTGATCCGCTTCGATAGATACACCTCGACAGATACACAGCCATAATGAGCCAAGAGGAAGCTCAGCAGCCGCAGGAGGAGGAGCAAGAATTCGTTAATGTAAACGAGGTTGAAGAGGTTGTGGAGAGTGCCGCCAATGAGCCTGAACCCATCTCCGATGATGAGCATCTTCCAGACGCTGGCGATGAAGACAAGATTGAAGTTGACATGTCCAACAACTCCTGGACCTATTTTGACAAGCACGAGGACTCCATTTTCTCTGTCTTTGCCCATCCTCAGGTACCTCTAGTCGCCACTGGCGGTGGTGACAACACCGTTTACCTATGGACTTCTCACTCACAACCGCCAAAGTTTGTGCAGCAGATCAAGGGCCACAAGGAGTCTATCATCACTGGTGGTTTCACTGGCGACGGTGAGTACCTCATCACCGGTGACATGGCTGGTAAAATTATGATCCACAAGTCGGCCAAGCGTGGTCAACAGTGGAACCTGTTTGCGGAGCTCGAGGAGGTTGAGGAAGTCACCTGGATTGCAACACACCCAACACAACCCGTCTTTGCCTTTGGCGCTGCCGATGGCTCTGTCTGGGTCTATCAATTGACTCCAACTCTGGAACAAATCATGTCTGGTTTCAACCACCAACAAGAGACGACTTCGGGTATCTTTGTCAACACGGATGACCTGGACAACTTGCACCTGGTCACCACATCCACTGACGGCTCCATTGTTGGATGGAACGCTTATACTGCACAGCCATACTTCAAGCTCTCAGAGCCTGATTTCAAGGGCAATGTTCTCCCATGGATCTCACTGTCCTTGCAAAAGGGCTCCCACGTTGTCGCCGCCGGCTCCAACGAGGGCACCCTTGCCATA
Organism: [Candida] sanyiensis; assembly: GCA_030569275.1. Taxonomy (NCBI): domain Eukaryota; kingdom Fungi; phylum Ascomycota; class Saccharomycetes; order Phaffomycetales; family Phaffomycetaceae; genus Barnettozyma; species [Candida] sanyiensis. The sequence continues at coordinate 92,472 of JAJMKO010000019.1, read as the reverse complement.
ATAAACGTCGCCAACGGAAACTTGCTTACATCCCTCAAGGTCATTGAGCTGACAGAGGACCAAGACCCACTCGATGCCAGCATTGAGACCATCTCATGGAGTGAGGGTCTTCCATTGTTGGCCCTCGGCCTTGTCTCTGGTAACGTGATCCTCCTCGATACCAAGACATGGAGAGAGAGACACCAGATCAAACTGGACGATGCGGTCACAAAGCTACAATTCTTGCCGGGAACACCGTTCCTCGTTGCATCTTCTATGAATGGTAAGGTGTACAAGTGGGATTCCAGAACCGGCGAGGAGCTGTTTGTCGGTGTTGGTCATAACATGGGTGTTTTGGACTTCAGTGCCATCGAGGGTGGTAACAAGATTATCACTGCCGGCGACGAGGGTGTCTCCTTGATTTTCAACACCGACCCAGAATACTTGGCCCAAGCTGCCCAACAGGCTGCTGCTAACGCTGCCCAACAGGGCGAACAAGTTCAACAATTTGTTGACGCTAACCAAGTCGATTAGATGACACTCATTACTACGAAATGTGCTTATGTAAAGGACGAATCTGATAGAACTGCGACACTTTCAAGGTCCTTGTTCTACTATTGTGTAGTTGAATCGACTACTCCCCTTGTTACAATGGATTATTTTTTTATTTATATTGAACATTCTCTAAATGTACATTTTACTCATTTGGCAAATGGGTTCAATTTATGGAATGAAGGCGCAGATTCTGAAACAGGTTCTGAAGTGGCCTCTTGTGCAGGAGTTTCAGGAACCTGGATATCTGGGAAATGAGTGCTCCGGTCTTGTTCCTGTTTCTCCATATCGGCCAACCTGGCGTCTCTCTGAAGTCTGTTCAAACGTCTTATCTCCTCTAGTCTCTCAAATGCTTCATTGTCATCATCAGATGAGTCATCAGCTGCAGCCACCGGGTGTTGAGCAGAAACAGGAACAGGAACAGGGACAGAATCAGGGGCAGGGGCAGGGGCAGGGGCAGGGGCTGAAATCGCAGCCACAGTTGGTAATGGCACAATGCTTGGTGATGTAGATGACACGTGTGGAGACGAGCTTCTGGAAAGAGATGGACTAGACGAGCTTGTACTTCTGATGCCAAACTTGGCCATCCTCTCTGACATCTTCTTGCGCGCCTGTGCTCTAATATACTCCTTCCTCTCCTCCTCAGACTGGAAGGTACGTGGTCTCTGAACAAGGGTGGCAGATGTTGAGCTTGTTGATGGTAAAGCAGGTACTGGCGAGGTGAATCCAGCAGAGAAAGCAGGTTGGGGAGTTGTAGCAGGTGAAGAGGAGATCGTAAAAGCGTTCAATCTGCTGGATATATCTTCAACCTTGAAGGATTTGACCAGTTCTTGAACTTCGGGAGTCAACCCAACACCAAGCTCATACTTCCTGTAGTCCTCAGAGTTTCTATTGGCAGGACCTCTGTGCAAAGCAGTGTTGATGGAGTTAGATAGCTCAACTATAGACTCTTCAATGTCCTTAATAGCCCTTTGACCATCCTCGTTTTCCGTTTGGATCTTCTGAACTTCCTCATTCAATCTCTGCTCCTCAACGTTCAAGTTCTCAATCTCTGGGTCAAGTGGCTTGCCTGTCAATTTGGCCATCTTAGCAGCAAGGAGCTGCTTGCTCTTGATCTTGCGTCTGTCAGCATCTGTGATCTCACCGTTTGGACCAGTGCCAACAATAACAGAAGGGTGTTGCGTCTTGTAGAGGTCCAACTTGAGGTTCTTGATCCGTATGTTAACGGCAGAGATCTCATTGATGAGTTGCGGAACCTTATTGGTCAAATGGTTGAACTTGGATGTTAGGTGACTGGTGTCCTGGTTGCCAGACCTGAGGGGATTTGGTAAACTTTTGATTTGCTGTTTCAGAGACTCAATGACTTGCAAATCTTCAGCCTCACTGACCTTCACGTTGTCCTCAATGGTCTCAGTCTCTTGCGACATAGCCTCCAACAGGATCTTCTTCTCCCAGATCAGCTTCTTCAACTCATCAAAGGACAGGTTTTCCGTGGTGATAGGTGAATTGGCTGAAGGCACAGTGACAGTATTGTTCGAATCGGCAGTCTTGCGTCTTCTCATGTGTCTGGAACTAGAGGTGATCAGTTCATCATCGTCGTTCTTGAATCTGGAGCCGTCTAGTCTGGAGTGACTTGACTTCTTAATCGTCTTGACGGTGGTGTTGTGCTTGAGCTGATTCTTGACATCATCCAAAATCTTCAAACTGGAGGGTTTCAAAGACTCAGGAAGATACTCGGGGATGGGGAATCCGTTCAATCTCTTATAGACCAACCACATACCCAACTGGAAGGATTCTTTGTCTAAGTACGACTGATTTGGCCTGGTGATCAAGTCCCAGATCTTCTCCAACTCCTCTCTGTTCAAACCAGACTTTCTAAAAATCTCAGCCGACACGTCAGCCTTGATCTGGCCCTTCTTGTTGACATCGTAATTGTCAAAGATCTTGTTGAAGAGCTGCTTCTCTTGTGGTGTGAGGGATTGATCATTATACATGGAAACGGTGTCGAAGAATTGACTTTGTTGCGGCTGGTTCTGAATCAAGTTGGTCAAGAAGAACGAGTTGTGACCAACACCGGTCTTTTGTGCTCGTAATGGCTCAAAGTTCCCAAAGCCAGTCTTTTGAGATTGTAGCGGTGGTAAAGTAGACGTGGCGTTGTTTGTGTTTGTCTGCTTCAACAGTAACCCGGCACCACCAGTGTGGCCTGGCTGCATTGGCTGTTGCAAGTTACCTGTGGCCTGTCTTGGCAATGGGATGAGACCAGTAGCTTGCGGTTGCAAGCCCGCAGCAGGGGCAATGCCAGAGCCAGTCTTGTTGATAGGAATCAAACCTGTTGGTTGTTGGGTCAAGCCAGTCTGCTGGTTGTTAAGTGGGGCCAGGCCAGTCATCTGCTGAGTTAGCGGCGCTGCGGCGCCAGGGGTTTTCTGGGGAGCCAAGTCGCCTGGCTGTTGAGTGTTGAGAGGAACGAGGCCACCAGTTCTTTGGGTGTTCAATGGGACCAAACCCCCGGTTTGCTGGGCGTTCAAGGCAATTGGTGGGAAGCCAGTGGTTTGCTGAGACAAAGCTGGGCCTGATGTCTGCTGACTGTTCAATGGGGCCGGGCCGGTCTGCTGTTGGGCCAGCGAAGTCAATGATGGGGGTAGGGCGTATTGTGGTGCAGATTGAGCCTCCTGTTGCGGGACCAACGTGGTTGTTGGCTGTGGAGCCAATGGTGGGAACGCAGTGGTCGTTGGAGGTTGCTGCTGCTGTGGCTGATAGGTCGTTGGAGGGATGAACGAGGATTCGAAGACGTTGGCGTTCTGGTTTGAATTTGGCAAAGGACTGGAAAATGCGCTGGTGGCCTGTTGCTGGTTACGGAATGGCTGAGCAAAAGCATCACTTGTGGCTTGGTTAGGCAATCCACCAAACTGAGACTGGGCGGGTTCCTGCGGGGCAGAGGCGAATGGCTGTGGGAACCCAGTGGCCTGGTAGTTCAGCTGAGGCAATGGTGGGGCATTGCCTGTGTTGAATCCATTGGCGCCGAAGTTTTGCGTTGGCTGGGCTTGGACACCGAAACCCGTTGGCTGGTGTTGTAGAAACAGGCTTTGCTGCTGCTGCACTGTCTGAGACTCAAGGATATCGCTGGTGGTTGATCTCTGCAATTGCGGTGGCTGGAAGGACTGGGATTGTGTTGGCTGCTGGAAGTCATCTTCGTCTGGCACACTGAAGTTGATCTTGTCCACCTGTTTGGTGACTTCCTCCTTGATCTGCCCTGGGAGTTCATAGGGCAGCTCCTCACCACGTAAACAGACATTGCACAAATGGAGGGCAAGCGCGAACTCCGGGAAGAGAAGCACTCCAGTGTTGTTGATGTCGGACAACTCCCAGATTCTGGCCAATTGCTGCGGGCCCAGGTTGGACTTTAGGAGAATGTTCCGGGCCGCATTGGGAGAGATGGAGCTCGTGTCGGTGGCCTGGCCGAAGAGTTGCGTAAACTTGGCCTGGTCGTCGGGGCTCAGGAAGCTCAGTTGGTCGTATGCCATCGCGGACTGCGGGGGGTGTATAGCGGTGGCTGTATTGGCGGGCTGATTGTTTCGCTGTGTTTGTTTCCTTTTCGTCGACAGCTCTGAGTTATCTCTGGGTTAACACCGCGGCCAATAATCTGCCATTTTGACATGGCAGTCGTAATTCAAAAAAAAGTTCCGACCCCCAGACTTTGTGGTTGTCACAACAGAGTTGTTACCAAGGTGATGCTTCACTAGAGCTTGCTCTGAGGCATTGGCAGTAAAAATCCCGTGTTCTACTGCGTGCAAATGCCAACCGGACCAACACAGAGTGGGCCCCACTCTCAGATCATCATCCCCACGGACTCATTCACTGCTTTGAGGCTTTTCTACGGCCAACCCCATGAGATATCACAGGTTTCCCAAGTGGTTCTCGTTGGTGGCTTCCCACAGATATGGAGAAAGGGACAGAAGTCTGGACTGCTGCGATGGCTCATCAATATGAACTACTCTCACCTGCTGAAAGGGTTTAGAGGAATGGAGCACCTCGCTTTTGGAGGACAAGGGGGTCGGTACAACGAAGGCTTGTTTGAGCAACAGGATTCGGACTCAGAAGAGTATGATTACGAGGGGGAGGGATTCTTCTCAGATATAGAAGAGGAAGAAGAGGAGGAATATAGAGAAGGAAACAGCGATCTGCCAGGATTTGAAGGAAGCAAGACTGGCAATGGCCAAATCACCAGTCATTCGAGAAGGCCTAGGATACCCAGCATAAACGTGACCAACGTCGAAGGGAGTAACACAAACGAGAGTTTCGTCACTGCCCAAGAGCATGACTCACTGTTCCCGACCCAGACGTCCAAGTCATCTGGGATCTCAAAGAGCACCAGGGCAGCCAAAAAACCTAGACTCCAGTTCTCCAAGGTGCAGTTCACAACCAGTCAGCCAGTTTCTGCAAAGCCCAAAATGGTCTCGCTAAGACCAGAACCCGAAAATCTATGTGATCCCATGCCACTCGAGGAGTATCACAAAAGTATGTTGCGTCGGGTTAATAAGGCATCAATTGAATCGTCCAGAGCCATTTACAATTCCATGAGGGGCTACACTCACATGCTGAAGAAAATCAAAGATAGGTTTGAAGCTGGGGAGATTATGAAGCAAGGGGAAGTGTTGATCTTGATCAAAGAGATCATATCTCCAGCGACATTCTGCACATTCTCTGAATCGGAGCCTTGCGACACAAGAGTGATTGAACGTTGGAAACAGTACATTCTTGTGGCACGGTCAACGCATCTTGAAGATTCCCCCATCTTGCTTCAGCTGTACACTGAGCACAATATTCCGAAGAAGTGCTCCGGTTCCAGACACAAGGGTGAGAAGTATGACATCTACATTGATAAATCAACCTTGGTTGGATGGTACAACCAGCAGGACAAGTCCATCTCTATTGTCCAGGGGCAGCGAGTTTATATCATACTCCCACGAACCGCAAAGTCTTCCATCCAGTGGTTGACAATATTATCATCACTCAAAAAGAAATCGAGACGTCTTACAATGAAGGTCTCTATTCCAGAGGAGAAGATGGAGTTGAACGTTACCATCCCAACGTCAGTTTCAACGCTTCCGCACCCTAAACAACTTATTCTTGACTTTCTTCCACAAGGATACCACCGAAAGAATGCGCCACTAGTGGAGTTCTTGGACACACATCTCAGACAAGAGTTCTCCAAAAGTGGGTTCACAAGCATGGCTGAACGTTTGAAGGGGCAGGAGTTTGTCCTTGGATTCACATGGAGATGGTACGACAGATTGGAATGGGTTGGGGGGGATATCATCAGTGAAGTGCTTGACATGAGAGTCTTGGATGTCGCGGGAGGAATTCGGGGTGCAAAGGGCATTTTAGAAGTTAGAAAGATGTGGCATTACCCAACGACAGTCGAGATTCCAACACACTTGCTGAACAATTCAAGTTTGAACCTGCCAGATGGTGAGGAACTTGTCACAAACCTGCTGGATGCTGAATGTCGTCCGCATGAACCTTCCCCGAGATCACCTGACATCAGCACTACCCCAGGAGCTGTATCATCCAACGATAGAACCCCATCTATTGTCAAAGAAGAGAAGAACCATACAATGACCCATATTCAGAGGGATTCAGGATCAAGTGAAGTGGAGAATGAAAGTTCTTTGTCATTGAAAAGTCCCTCTGTCTCTCACCTCCAAGCGTCTGAAGTTTCAAACAGAGATAGTGAGGTCGCTCCAGAGTTTCACCCAACTAAATCACAACCCAACATTCTTCAAGAGCCACCAGCGTTGGAAGGTTTCTTATCCCGACTTTCATCCAAGACTGGTAAATTCAAGAAGGGCCTTTTCCAGACCCAAATACTCAAGTTCGTGTACGTTAGTACCTATAACAACTTGCTTGTTTTGACACACTCTTACAAGGCACTCCCACCAAGACCATTTTCGGAGGATCTTGATTTCTCTGCCAAGGTACTTCATGGAGGCAAGGATTACGATGACCTAAAACCGGACCAGATACCTCTTGTATATGAACATAATCCATACTTTTTGGATGAGAATGGTCACATTGAGTGGTTGGCCCCAGAAGGAAAAGATTTCCTGCAGCGTGACAGATTTGCTCTATGGGAGTTTGAGAGAAGAAGTGCGAACATGCTGAGATCAGATGGTGTTATTGACTTATCTGAGATTGAAACGATCATCGAGTTTGACCCAAGGCATATCCCGCTTGCCGTGGAATTGACAAACTCAGTCGGCTGGGGCAAAATAAAACCACAAAAGGAACTCTTGGAGTCAAGAATGAGCTGCTATTTTCAGATCAAAATGAAAACAGGATTAGTGATTGTCCTGCGGGCAGAAACCCCAACAATGCGTACTGAATGGATGACCAGACTTAGAGAGCTCCACGCCTACTGGACTTTGAGGATCAAAGAAGATCTGAGACAGCTGGAGAGAATCAAAATGAAAAATATCCATCACTTGAAGATTGACGAGTATGGAGACTCTAACCCAGTGTTGAATGGCTGGGAGAACTCGCAAGCTGTTGCAGACCCAACCATACATAATATCACACCGAGCTCCATGTACAGGCCTGTGATAAAATCCGGATACATTTTTCATAAACCGAAGAAGCACTCATCGTTCAGAAAGTTGTTTTTGGCACTGATACCTGGATTCTTGAAAATTTACAAGGTTCATAGTAAGACGATCAAAGGAGTTCTTCAATCAACCGCATGGCACACACACTTCATGACCATTCCTGTCACAGAGTGTTACATTTACTCTGGAAATGTCTGTGAGTTGGCCTTATTGGAAACAGCGAAGAATGATCTTGATTCTGGTACTGAACCAGGTCGTCATTCGCTTCCAAGGGTCTACAACGACGGATGGTTTTCTTCTGACGATGAGTTAGAGAGATGTTTCACGTTGTGGTTTGGAAAGAAGCGCTCAATTGCTGGCGATAAGATCAGTGGAAGTGAAGGAAAGAACCCTGGCTTGATTAGGATGGTCAGTAGACTGGGTGTTACAGGCAACAGTATGGTCTTTATGTGCCGCTCGAGGCAAGAGAAGGAACTTTGGGTGAACGGATTGAATACCCTGTTGGAGAGATTTAGCATGTTTGGAGGAGACAGATGAGCACTGGGACCCCTTGGCATACAGGACCAATTACTATCGCGATGCGACACAATTGAATGATTAATAGAAAGCTATCCTCATTGAAAAGGGTATGAGAAAAGCGTACGAGATAAACTGCTTGATAGTGGCTCTAAACAAGAATATTTCTGCTCATGCCTCAGTGTCTACACACAGCCTCGTTCTTTTCCAAATATAAAAACGTAATAATCAATCAAAAAAAGCTATACACTGTATAATCTGTCTTCAAACCTACTCTTCATCCTTAGCAGACTCCTCCTTAGTCTCCTCCTCTTGACCAGCCTCAGACATGTCAGAGGTCCACAAGGTCAAGTTGTCACGCAACAACTGCATGATCAACGTAGAATCCTTGTAAGACTCCTCGGACAAAGTGTCCAACTCAGCGATAGCATCGTCAAATGCTTGCTTGGCCAAGTGACAGGCACGGTCTGGAGAGTTCAAAATCTCGTAGTAAAAGACGGAGAAATTCAACGCCAAACCTAGTCTGATTGGATGTGTTGGGGTCAATTCGGTAACGGCAACGTCAGAGGCAGCCTTGTAAGCCTCCAAAGACAACTCGGAGGCCTCTTTTCTTCTGTCACTGGTGGCAAACTCAGCCAAGTAACGGTGGTAGTCACCCTTCATCTTGTAGTAGAAAACCTTGGACTCACCAGTGGCGGCAGATGGGATCAAGTGGTCGGTCAAAACGGACAGAATGTCGTCGCAGATCTTGCTCAATTCAGACTCAATCTTGGAACGGTACTCACGGATCAAGTTGACTTGAGTCTCGTTACCCTTAGCCTCCTCCTTTTGCTCGATAGAGGAAACAATTCTCCAGGAAGCACGACGGGCACCGATAACGTTCTTGTAGGCAACAGACAACAAGTTACGCTCCTCAACGGAAAGCTCTTGGCCAGAAGAAGCAACGGCCTTCATGTTCTCAACCATCTCTTCGTAACGCTCGGCTTGTTCGGCAAGCTTGGCCAAGTAGACAGAATCTTCACGGGATGACATTTTCTGCAGGCATGTTTTGTTAGTAACGTGGCGGTGGGGGGAGGGAAAGAGGAGACGAGAGGTCCCGGGCAACAGAAGTGGCCTAGAAAACAACCTTCGACAGTTGCAAGTGTTTGACCGAATAACAGTGTGGTAGAAAGCACAACGCCAGTGGAGGGAGCCAATGCGGCGATTCTCCCAGTGGCGGCACTGGGGCTGTTGGGGCCATTCCCCTGATCTCAAAGGCAACACGCCATCTAGGCAGCAAACAAGTGGTCTGGAGCGTGAATCACGGGTGGGAAACGGCTGATATTCAACTGAAACGGCAATTCTGACACATTGATGGGCCTCTCACAAGGGTTACTCACTGTTTGTTGTTCAATTGCTGTTTCACAAAACACTATGATTTGTTTATTTTGGAAACTTGTTTTTTTCTTGGTTTTTCGTTCAAAGTCGAAAAGGATCGGGAAAAAGGCGAAAAACCCCCAAACCCAGTTTGGAAAATGTCTCTTTTGGGGAAGACCCTAGACCGGGTAAAGGTTCAAACCTTTTTTGGTCACATTTTTATTTTATTATATAAGCATAATAGTGTACATTCCGGTTCTAATACCCCCCTTCCTTTTTTTACAACTCCATCTTGTCCTCAGAGGACACGACATTGCTCAACTTGAATGGTCGAGTCTCACGGATACGTAGACCGAATCTCTGGTCTTGGCCCAGGTTGATTAGCTCGATAGCACCTCTAACAGCGTCTCTGGTCTCATCCAATTGGTATTGGGAGTGGACCCAGCTTGGCTTGGCGCTCTTACCACCAGTCAATCTCAGGAGCTCGGGTCTCGCACCAACGCCACTTGGGATCAGGACAACGGTAGATTGCTCTCTAGCAACAGGCACCGTTAGGGCCTTGTTCTTCTTCAACAGCTGCTTCAACTTCAACGAAGAGATTCCCAATCTTGGGAGTGGTAGCTCCAAACCTGGAAGGGTTGGGTTTTCAGCATCGTACCCGTGGGCACCAGTTGGGTTTGCACAACTCAAGATGGAGTCGAATGGCAAGAACTTGACCACAGTGACGTTCTTGTTAACAGCCAGGTGGTTGTTGATGATCTCAGTCAGACCGAGTCTGGAGCTCTTGATGTCCTTCTTGATGGCCTCAATGTCTCCTAAGAGAGCTTCTGGTCCCAAGTTATGCAGTCTGGAAAGGTCAATTGGGAAGCTGTCTGACAAGTGTGCGAGCTTGAAAGGATAGACAGATCTGGTCTGGTCGATGGTGTTCAATGTGTGTCTGGCAGTCTTCAACTTGAGGGTATATTGCATCGCGAAGTCACGAACAAATATGCTTGGCTTGGCTAGGAGGGATTGGGAGTCGTGGTTCTTACCAGAGTAAGCATCCAATGCCTCGGTGGTGATCAGACCCAACTCTTGGAACTCACCAACAGAGGACATCTTGATGTCAACCAAGTAAACCTCACCTGCAGCAACAACAAACTCATCGGTTGGAATGGCACTGATTTGACTGAAACCGGTACCACGGGTGCTCTTGTCAATTTTAATAAGCTCCTTGGAGGTGGATGCCTTCTCGAGAAGCTGAACCTCTTGGTCGCCTTCACTCCACGCAACACCTTTGTACTCCTTCTCAGCGACGACACCCTCAGCTTGACCAGCCAGGAATCTTCTAATTCTTCTGACTCTGGAGCCTGGCACCACCTTACATTGGAAGCTGTCGGCAATCTCGTCGACAACCTTTCTGATCAAGCCACCAGTGATGACGTTACCTTCGCCGCCATACTGTCTCAACACCTCTGGAAGCTTCTCTGGAGTCAAAGCAGCACCAAGCAAGTTGGTGACCGCCTCATGGGCAATGTGCGCAGCAGCGACAGCGTCGGCCTTACATCCCAACAGGGGACCAGTTGGCACCAGTTGGCCATCCTTCAGTTCGCCTGGTGGGTAGACGACAAGAGTATGGGATAGATTGGCAGTATACCCATCAATATGACATCCAAGGGTAATGGTGGCGATGTTCCCCTCTTGCAGAAACTCGATGCTTTTGTTGGTGTCATCCAGCTCTGGAGCGAAGCCGCTGTTGACCTGGTCGACATCGATAGTGACAGGTTGGGCAATACCTTTCTCGTTGACGGTAGACTTGAAGACATTGTTCAAGGAGGACTGCATGAAAGAGTCACCGAGCAGACACAGGTCAGCGATAGATAGCTTTGGAGCTTGGTTCAAGTGATAGCCATCGTTGATCAGCTTGACAAGATAGGTCAGAGTGGTTTGCGAAACCTGACCGGCCAATCGGTACTTCTCAAGAACAGCTTCACTGATAACGTTCTTATCCTTCAAAAGGATGTCTTGATCTTGTGGTGCGATAGCGAGTTCCATGGCGATCTGATGAGTCCTTTCGATGGTGGAGGTCAAGCTCATCTCTTTTCTTGTAGGAAAAATTTTAGTTTTCATTTTGGTAAGGGCAGCATGCGATGAGATCAGAATGAAAGAAAGCCCACACCAAAAAGTTCATACAATCTCTTTAAAATGAGAACCCGTATGTACCCAAGATCCTTAAAAGAGATCAGCTCTAAGTTCTAACGAAGTAAGCAACATTATTAAATCTTGAACCCCACGGGACTCGTAGATGAACAAAGGGACAGTTTAGATTGGAGAAATGGACTGGTTATTCTCTTTGGGTTTCGAATCATGAAAACTGAGCCTCTGTCCTAAGCTTGGCTTTACAATATTGTGCCCTCTGACGCTGTGCTTTCTCATTGGTCAACCTTACACCTTCTTTGGATGGCTATTTCTCCAATCATATATGGCTATTTCGGCTGCCATGGGGGAATTTCCGTCTTCCAGCCCTGCATTGAGCTTTGATTGACCCTCACATTTGAATACCGCTGAAATTCAACCAACATTAACCACGTGCGCTATATTCTTTCCTCTTTCATTCTTAATTAATTGAACAATAAGTTGCACTGAGACTCAAGCCTCCACTCACCCTCGCCCGATGCAAAAAAATGACGACAACTGCAGGACTCGAACCTGCGCGGGTAAACCCAAAAGATTTCTAATCTTTCGCCTTAACCACTCGGCCAAGTTGCCTTGTGTTGCTTTGGGAAAGAACCTGTTTGTGCAGTTTGGATGAATGTGATATTGTTGCCAGTTTTTGCCATCATCTTCCCATTTTGTCTCTTGTTTTACGCTAATATCCGCTGGTAGGGTAGCCCACTGTTTGAAGTTGTGTCACTCAGAAATATGCTGATATCTAGGAGGGTCAGGTTGTACACTTCCAGATTTCATGTTATCTCATTATTTCTACAATATATGCCCTTCAGGTCACGTGTGCTCAACCTCATTCACTCTACAATGTAACTGAAAAGATGAAACACAGCTGCTCTCCGGCTACATTGTGGATCCTATTGACACAATTCGGATTCCACAATGAGTACAGGAAGGTACTTCTCTGAAATCGTCCGATGTGACATGCACTCAAAGTATTTTGAATGCCTTGTGGATCTGATTTATCGAATAGTCAACATGTGCCTTCCAGGCTCTGCAAACTTAAAAAAAAATTAGAAACTTCGACTGATCTTTTGATCTTGTCTATAACAGAAAGTTGTAACGGCTGCCACAGTTTTTGCCATTTTCTGATCAGCAGAACATCGACATGTCGAATTAGTAATTCAAAATATGTAAAAATATTAGTCTAAAATTACTGTATTCGAGGTCTATCCATATTCCATGAATCTATTGATGGGTCAATATCATGTTCGACTGATGTAAATCTCCAATTCTATCTCAGTGGATTAAATAATACACCCTTTAACAGTGGAAAGTACACAAGGACTTCCTGGCAGTACAATGAGATGTCCAATTCTCAGAAAAGTATGAAGGCGCAAAGTAGCCAAAACCAAACGGCTAGGCACCTGTGCTTCCGTACCTGTTTGACCAATCGACAAACTTGCCAATGGTATCGCCACCAACACTTCTTTTGATAGTGTCAGTGGCCTTTTCAAAATCAGAGATCGACACTTTTCTAATCTCATGATGGTCACCCACACTGATCAGACCTTCCCCTAAATCTCTGATGGGTTCCATGGCAGCTTCCTTCGCCAATGAGGTCAGATCACTATTGGAGTAGCCCTCCGTCATGTTGGCGACGATAATGAAGTCAGACTCAGATAGGGAATGATTGACATGATTCATGACGGTTTTCAATTGGGACAAACGTGTGTCAAATTCAGGCAACGGGATGTACAATCTTCTAGAGAATCTTCTTCTGGCGGCATCGTCGATGGCCCAAGGCAAGTTAGTAGCTGCCAGAACCAGGACGCGAGGTGTATCTTGACTTGAGCTGGAGACTGCAGATGACAAGGAGGACCATTGGATAAGGAACTCAGTCTTGACACGGCGCGATGACTCTTGTTCACCTTCACTTCTTGTTGTCAGTAGCGAATCAATCTCATCAAAGAAGATGATAGATGGGGATAATGCCTTTGCAACGTAAAACAAGGCACGGATCAGCTTCTCACTTTCACCAAGGTACTTGGACAATAGAGAAGATGCACTGATGGAGAAAAAAGTAGAATTTGATTCATTAGCCACGGTCTTTGCAATCATGGTCTTACCCGTGCCTGGTGGTCCAAATAGTAGCATACCTGAAATTGGTTCTCTCAGGCCTTTGAACAAATCTGGTCTTAGGAACGGGTACACCACGGTCTCTTTCAACGATTTCTTTGCCCGTGCCAGGCCAGCAAGATCATTCCATTGCAAGTTCCCATCAGTGACAATGATCTCGTCCAGGATTTGTTCCACTGACGCCTTATCCACACCTTGGAGATTTTCCATCATCGTGGCAATCTTTGGGTCTGAGTACTTTTTCTTCGTCTTTGGTTTCTCTTGCCTGGTGGCTGGAGAGAATCCTTGGGCCAATTGGGGTGATTTGACCTGCGCAGATGTGGTGCGATTCTTACTTGGCCTCTTTGTCTGAGTCAATGTGATCTGGGTGTTGACTTGAGGCTGGACGTATTCATACCTCTTGGAGCTAGTGACCCTCGTGACACCTGGACGGGGTGATTTGGAGCCCGAGTGCGGTGTCGTGGAAAGAGCTCGTGTATTGCTTGTCTTTGTTGGTGGGTCCCATGCCAGCAGTGCGGCCTGGTTGACGGCAGATAAGTCAATAGAGCGTGGTCTCTCCTTTGGTGATCTGACAGCATCCAGGGAGTTTCTGGGTCTCCTGTTCTCAGAAGAGATCCTTGGACGCGGGAGATCAAATGACTTGCGAATTGGAGCAGTGGAGGGGGGCGCCTTGATCTTGATGGCAGCGTGGTGGGGCCTCGACTGCGCTCTTTGGTGATGCGGTACTGTCGGAGGTGTCTTGAATTCGGGCTTGGCTGCTGGTTTCTTGAAAGCAGATGCGAACCCAGAGTAACTGGAGACCTCGCACCGCTTGCTCTTATTCACCAGGTAGACCTCATTGGCAGCAATTCTCTGCGCCAACTGTGCTTTCCTCGACACAGCCTTGGTTTTGATCTCCAGGATTTTCCCCAGAGCAACCTTGTCCAAGGGCCCCATGGCCTCGAGGCCAACCTCAGACTTCAATCGCGCGACTTCCTTGTTCACATGGTCAATGACAACGTCGTATCTGCGCGCTGCTTCGACACTGTTGTTCTTGATTTCCTCCAGGACACAGTCACGGTAGTCCGTTGCTGCTCTTTGGTACAGAGAGTTCAAAACAGTGCTGACGGAGGTCATGTCTCTCCAATTGGGGGAGGGGGGGGGGAAGAAAACTGC
>JAJMKO010000019.1:60866-77928 GCA_030569275.1 [Candida] sanyiensis | reverse complement strand
ATGGTGATGCAGGTCTGTATCCAGTCCCAAAAGGGCGAGATACGAGGGTTCACCCCTCGGAATAATAGTATCGTTGACCCAGCCGACCACTTTTCTGAAGTAGGAAAAAAAAAAAGTGTGTCGAAACAACGAGGTGGGAAAGGCCGACTCCACACCAAAATATTCGACTAAGCATGAGTCTCAGACTGCGTTTGGCTGGGTCTATGCTGAACAGGTGCACCATAGGATCTGCGAGACGCTGTGTGCCTTTGTCACAGAGATTCCTGACCACCTCAAGAGTGTCACTCCAGGATAAAAAGAAGCAACCAGAGTCGATCCTTACGGATGATCTGCTAGCCAAGGCTGGTATCGATGCTGAGGAGGCCAAGGAGAAGCCAACTGAGGACCAGTCCACCGAAAGAGAGGGCGGCAAGAAACCGCGTTCCCGTGCCCAGACCTCCACCGACATTAAGCGTGAGAGAGCCGCCAACTGGTTCTACCTAGGCTTCTTCGCTGCTGGCTTGGGAGGTGCTGCCTACCTGTCAAGAGAGTGGTCTGACGATGAGGACGAGAAAATGAGGGACGGTGCTCCAAACGGTTACACCTTGGATGCCATCTATGGCCGTTTCAACGCCCGTTGGAACTCTATCTTTACCTATTTCCAAGAGCCACCATTCCCAGATTTGCTGCCAGACTCCCCTCCAGAGCCATACAAGAGACCACTAACTTTGGTCCTGACCTTGGATGACCTGTTGATCCACAGTGAGTGGAACCAGAAGACTGGCTGGAAGACTGCCAAGAGACCTGGCGTCGACTACTTCTTGGGATACCTGTCCCAATACTACGAGATTGTCCTGTTCAGCTCCAACTACATGATGTACAGTGAGAAAATTATCGAAAAGTTGGATCCATTGAGAGCATACATCAGCTACCAATTGTTCAAGGAACACTGTCTGTATAAGGATGGTGCTCATATCAAGGACTTGTCCAAGCTGAACAGAGACTTGAGCAAGACCTTGATCTTGGATGTGGAGGAGGACTCCATCAAGTTGCAACCGGAGAATGCCATCAAGCTGGAAAAGTGGACTGGTAAGGCTGACGATGAGTTGATCAAGTTGATTCCATTCCTCGAGTACTTGGCCACCCAACAGATCAAGGATGTCAGACCAGTCTTGGCTTCCTACAAGGACAAGACTAAGATCTCTGAGGAGTTCCAGCAAAGAGTCGCTACTCTTCGTGAGGAGTTTGAGAAGAAGCAGTCCAAGAAGGGTAGTGCCTCTTTCCTAACTGGTTTGTTGGGTCTACCAACAATAAGGCAAAAGTTCCCACTGGACGCCATCCACGACGAAGGTGTCAAGAACTTCCAACACTTCCAGAGGCTGATCAAGGAGGAGGAAGCTAAAATGAAGCAACAAGCAGAGATGCCAAAGGAGACCTTCAAGTTGAAGGACCTTGTTGAGGGCAACATTCCAACCCAGGAGGAGTTGATGCAGAGACAATTGGAGAAGCAAGCTGAGTTCGAGAAGCAACAAGCTGCGGCTGCTGCCACTCCTGTTGCAAAGTAAATAGTCTGAGGAGTCTAAATGTACATATCACCCCCACTATCACAGAGCCATAATGGTTTGCTTTAACAATCAACGGCAGAGCTTCGCACGTCTAAGGAAACAACTTCGTTGGATACTTGAAACCCAAGTGGTCCAATGGCTCTTCGTGCTCACAGGTATGAACAGCATCTGCAAAGACACCAGCAGCCAATGTGACCTTATGGTTGAAGATTAACTTGGTGGTTACTGCAGCCCAAGGACGTTCATCATCGTCATCATTGCTGATCGTGACACCATTCTTCTTCACCTTTCTGATCTTCTTGAACTGGTACGACGCATTGATTCCATTGACGATGTCTCTGAGAGCTCTCCCCAAACCATAAACCACTTGATGCAACGCCTTGGAGATGCTCACATGATCAACGTAGTAATTCAACAAATCTCGATCCAAACTCCCAACATGCTTGAGAGTAAAAGCGTATGGTGTTCCTCCGATAAAACTGTGGGTACGTTTGCTATTCGGCCATTTGGCCCTTCTGTCAATGGACACAGCACCAATTTCTCTGAGGTTGGCATTTCCAAAGAACTGGGCATGCTCATAGTTTCTCTCATGATCATCCTCATTCTCCGGGTTGTTCCTACTGCCCATGATGTAGCGGACATGGAACCTCTTGTCACCGGGCTCGCCATCCCACTTCTGCAAACCATCAATGGGCAATTTCTTGCCGTGGTGATCGACACAAGTCCATCCTGTCCACTGATACCCAAATGGTGTCAACGAGAACTGAACGTCATAGAGCCATTCAGCAGGGGATTGGCTAAAAAGGTCCATGAATGAATTAATCATCAAAGATCTAGTCATGTGCATGAGCATGTTGGAAACGGTGTGGATACCGGTACACAAGGGATCGGTCAAGATTGATGCATATTTTGGCAATCTGTTCAAAGCATCTGGGGAGCAAATGAGCCTGGTACGAAACAATTCATTCATTGTGTACAGTGTTGATGTGAATGCGGGGAGAAGCACAGTACGGAACAAGAGTCCATGATGGTCTCGATCAACATTCACCAGTCTGTGAACAAAAGTTGCTTCCTGACACAGGCCAGAGAAAGTGGCATTGTCAATCTCTGAACAATTGGGGAAGTGCGGGTGGATAAACGAGGTAACTTGAGCTTCGTTTGTGGCAAACTTGAGATAACTGCCAATCAGGAATGCAATGTCATCATTGTTTCTTTGCATTAGTTCAGGCATCGTATTTTGGACAAACCCATCAAAATTGTCGTCATCAACCAAAGCACGTATCCATTCAAACGATTCAAGGAAGTTTAACTCAACGCTCTTCCCATCCTCGTCCGTTTTGAGCAGATTTCCAACGGAGAGCTCGAATGGTAAGGACTGGATGAACTGATGGGCGTACATTTTGACCCTCTTGGCACTGAACTTCTTGTATTTCTTGATAAAGAAACTGGCCTTGAGTCTGATTTTGTTGATATTTGCTTCTTCAGTCGAGGTACTAATGTCAACGTCTTCTTCAAAAAGGGATTTGAAAGTGTCATCATCGTCACCTTCATCGTCTTCATAAAACTCGAGCTCAACATTGGGCGCAGTATTAACGGGAAAAGTCTGATTATATGCACGGTTCTCAAAAGAAGTTGCAGTTTGACTTTCAATGGGTTGAAGAAGAGTAGTTCCTTTATAGGGAGCAGCGTTTGATGCGGCACAAGAAATCACACAGAATGCGTACAGTGCAAAGATCAAGTTCATTTCAAGGGTTTGAAGTCCAGATATGGGGGGAGGAGGCCAACCGTCAAAGAGTTGAAAATTCAAACATTTCACATGGATTCTTTGTCCCCCAGGGCACTTCTCTTTTCTGTTCATTTAAAACCATGTATGCGATGTCTAACAGCGATGCATGACAGAAAAGAAAATGCAATCTCATGTGAATTAGCTTCTAAGTAACTCGTCCAAAAACTGAGAAAGGACCAGATAATTGCAATGTTTTAACCATGAATTGAAACAAATTACCACTTGAAGAGGGGTAAGTAATGCATAGTATAACGTGGAGTTTTTTTCTTTCCTTCCTGTATGGTGAAATCAAGGTCAGTCTACAACGTCTTTTATCTAGTCGTAAATTAAGCATAAACAAGGAATATGTGGTTGGATTTTTTTTAGTACACCTTGTTCAAGAAGTCGTTCTTGGTGAAGTCCCAGGTGTCGTCAGAGATTCTTCCTCTCAAAGTTGGAACCTCGGAGCCCGGAACGTAAACATCCTCAAACAAGATGGACATCTTGGCCTCAGGAGCTGGGGCAGCGTCAGCCAACTCAACCTGCTCGTCAACGTACTTTCTGGCAGCCTTGTCGTAGGACTTGATCTCCTCCTCAGAGGCCAGGTCGAATTCCAACAGCTTGGCCTTCAGACCCGCAATTGGGTCGTTCTTGGATCTCATGTGCTGAATCTCCTCTCTGGTTCTGTAGGTAGTACCTGGGTCGGACATGGAGTGACCACCGTATCTGTAAGTCTCGTACTCCAAGACCAATGGGCCGTTACCGGAGGTGGCCCACTCCTTGGCGAACTTGGAGGCCTGGTAACAGGCCAACACGTCCATACCGTTAACCTTGAGGCCCGGGATGTACTGACCACGCTTGTAGTAGTCGGTCAAGGCTGAGGAACGGGCAGCGGAGGTACCCATACCGTACTTGTTGTTCTCACAGGCAAAGATGCATGGCAGGTTCCACAACTTGGCCATGTTGTAGGCCTCAAAGACCTGGCCTTGGTTGGCGGCACCGTCACCGTACAGGGCAAACGTGGCCTTGTCCTCGTTTCTGTACTTGTGGGCAAAGGCGAGGCCGGCACCCAGTGGGACCTGGGCACCCACGATACCGTTACCGCCGTAGAAGCCCTTGGCGTACATGTGCATGGAGCCACCCTTACCGTACGAGACACCGGTACGACGGCCCATCAGCTCGGCAAGCACGTCCTTGACTGGGGCACCACGGAGGTAGGTGAAGCCGTGGCATCTGTACGAGGTGATGATTGTGTCCTCAGGGGTGATGGCGTTCTCGATACCAACGGCGACAGCCTCCTGGCCGACAGACAAGTGGCAGAAACCTCTAATCTTCTTGGCCTTGTACAGAGCATCGGAGGCCATCTCCATTCTTCTGATGACGATCATCTCCTTGTACATGGACAGCAGGGCCTCCTTCGTGGTGGTGAAGTTCAGCGAAGGGACATCGAGCTCGTAGCCCTCGAACGAGGTGGCAGGCAGCTCAATGTTGACCAGGGTCTCGCCCTCGGTGGCCATGGATCTGGCGACAGGAGCTCTGGCAGCGGCTCTGGCGGCTGGACGAATGGCGCTTCTGAGCATTGTTTGCGGTTGTGGGCGGTGCGCTTATTTGAAGGGTGGGTGGGAAATTTGGGCAGAGTCGTGGAAACTTTCACTCCTTATTTCCCTCCCACCCAAAAACTGCACACTTGTTGATTTTTTCCGTGGGCTGCAAAATGAGCCCCGCGAATTTTCTAATACGTGCGGGAAAAAAACAACTAAAAAAAAAAAAAAACATCAGCTGGTGTTCCCAAGGATCGTGGGGAAAACGGCAGAAAGAGGGTACAGTGGGGTTACTAGGATTTCACACAGAGCCAAAACAAAAAGAGGCCAAAATGGGAAGGTTCTAAGAAACAACCCTTAGACACAACCTTTCTCTATACAACCATTGACCACAATGGCACCACTCTTTCCCCGGTTCGAAAGCTGCCTCTTGTTTGGACCCCCATGGAATAATTAGGTTTTTCCAGTTCCGGACTACCCCACCCTCGGATAGATTCTTTCCTGATTCTTCCTATACCCTTGCCCTACCATTCTCTCTAGCATTAATCTATAATCTATGTAAAGTACTGCTCCACATCGGTCACCATCTTCTGCTCCTCCAGATGGCCCATCAGGTTCTTCCACAGCGGGTCCCCAGCGGCCATTGTAGTCCCATCGCCAACAAGCACCAGGCCGCATCTCGCTCTTGTCAAGGCAACATTCAATCTCCGGGCGTCCTTTACGAAACCAATATTGTTCTCCTCGTTGGACCTGACACACGAGAAGATGATGATATCCTTCTCACGGCCTTGGAACGCGTCGATCGACGAAACCATGATGTCGACAATCGTCTTGATCGTCGTGGGCTTCTTCGTAGCCAAGGAGTCCTCGTCAACCTCCTCTTCGATCGACTTGCCTTCAGGGTTGATAACAGAGTCCTCCTGGATCGAGTTGGCCACAAGGTCTCTCTGAGCAGAGTATGGCGTGATAACAGAGATATTCTCACGCTTAACACCCTTCTCTAGGATGAAATGCTTCAGAATCCTCAAGATTAGCGCAGTCTCTCCCTTGTTGGTGTAAGTGTAACCACCAGATCCACCTCTTCTATAGTTGGACACTTTGCTCTCTTTGAACTCGCCTCTGTGGTCGATGAATACCAGTGGCTTGATGCCTTCAATGCTTCTCTGCTCACCAGTGACTCCGTCACTCAGCATCCCTTGGTAGAAATTCTTGATTGGGAACGCACTGATGGCCGGGTTCATTCTGTACTGAATGTTCAGCATGTGTGGCTCAGTATAAGTGCCATTCTTCAAGACACGCTCAAACATCGATTGTTCCAAATATGGGATGTCAGAGAAGGAGGACAATTGCCTGTCATCACCGACAAAGATGAATTTGTCCACACCTGGCATGGACAACGGAATCAAGGTGGCCGCCTCCGAGGATTGGGTGGACTCATCCATGATGACCACCGGAAGCTTCTTGATCGACTTCAACTGGAACCCACCGGCAACAACGGTGGTGGTCAAAATCACCTGTGCCTGGGCAATGAGCTTGTCGGTGATGGTGCTACTAACTGTCAACATCTTCTTGTACCCATTCTTGCTCACGGGACGACCATATCTCAAGTCGAGAAAAGTCTCCTTGTTACTCTGGGGTAACATGTCAAACACCTTGTGATGTAGACAAATGTCACTCAAGTGGTGATGCTCATTGTACTCCCTGTTCTTTTCGTTCGAGACAATTCTCAGGATGTTCAAGTCCTTATCGTTTTTCAACTTCTCTGCAATGTTATCAATCGCAATATTAGAGGCGGCAACAACCAGAATTGGGTAAGTTCTCAGGTTACGAAGCAACTGAAGAATGATTTCGTAGATCGTCGAGGTCTTACCAGTACCAGGAGGTCCTTGAAGAACAGTGATGGAGTTGTTCAGGACGTGTTGAATAGCCCTTTTTTGTGACTCGTTAAAGGTATCCTTCGTGAAGTTCAAGTAGTTCTTGAAATTGATCTGGCGGATTGGCTCTTTACCCAGAAGCATCTTGATGAACTTTGGATTCTCAATTCTACCCATCGCAAATAGAATCCTGCTGATAGTGGCCGAGGTTGGAAGCAACGATAGGACAAGTGATCCGACAGGGAACGTAGAAGGATCATTCCATTTATACAACTCCAACAACAGTTCAATCCTTTTTCCACGGTAGGTAGCCAGGCTGAAGTCCTTAACAAAGCATTCCCAAATGTTATCCTTATCATTCGATCGAGACACAAAAATGGCTTGATTCCTGGTGAAGGGCAGCTTGCCCAATTTTCTAAATTTCTCAGGAACCATCTTTTCAATATCCTCAGTGTAAGGAATGATCACTTTGAAAAGCCTTCTGTTGTCCTGAGAGTACTCTGCATGGAAATCAGTGATTGGCACAGTCTCAAGTTTCTCTTCAAGGTACAAGTGATAACACATCTCTTTGAAATACTTCTCAAGCGAGTCATAGGACAACTGAGGCTGATTGGACAAGTACTTTGGAATATGTTCATATTCTTCACGCTCCATGTCAGCAGGGACAGACTTAAGGAAGTTCTTGTCAACCTGTGAAGTAGGAGTCTGCTCTTTTGGTGTAGGCTGCTTAGAATCCTTTTTGCTTTGCTTCTGATCATTGGGAGACTTCAGTCTGGAGTCTTTTGTTTGTTTCGAAACCTTTGATGCTTTGTCGTTCTTGGTCTTGGAATCCTTGCCCTTGGTTGATGGAGAGTCCAACTTCAAAACCTTCAGCTTCTTGGTCAGCTCACCGCCTTTCTTTTCAGATTTGGCCTTATTCTTGTCCTGGTCGCCTCTACCATTTCCTTTAATCTCTTTATTGCCAATCGATTGAGATTGGCTAACATCCTTCTTTGGTGAAGGCTCTTTCTTCAGTTTCTGATCATCCTTCTTCTTTGAGGATGACATGGAGATTGGGGGCTGGACCGAGACTGATGTTGAAGAGGGCTGGTAGCCAAAACTTGACTGGTATGGATGAAATGGCAAATTTTGGGTCTGCTGGAATTGGGTTGGGATATAAGGTTGACCTGGTTGGCGTTGACCTGGTCCCTGACCGTTGAATCGAACCGCTGCCGATTGGGCCTTGGATTGGGCAAACAACTGGGCTTGTGACGGAAGGGGTTCTCGAGCAGATGCCTGCGACTTGATCCCATCTGACAGTGCAACGGAACGACCAGGTTTGCTCCGGCCGTCTATGTTTTCTGGCTTTTTGGTGTTCTTTCCCTTTCCTTCTGGGCCAGAAGGACCCTTCTTTGCACCCCCTTTTGCAGTGGAGTTAGGTTTTCCCTTTGGTGGAGGTGTTGGTCTGGATGATTTTGGTGTCTCAACTTTGAGGTCATTCTCATCTTTTGGTTTCAACTTGTTGACCTCTCTCTTATCGAGAGCCTTAAAACTTCGCAAGGTCTCAGGTCTACCTCCCCCATTACCACCTTTTGAAGGATTACTGCCCTTATTACCAAAACGGCCACCCTTTTTACCTCTTCCAGTCTTTCTCTTTCTGTCAAACTTCCGAGATGGGCCAGAAGTCTTGACATGTTCCTTGAGACCAAGCAAGATATGAAGGAAAGTGTCATCGTTTTCACTGACATACTTCTCAAGTGGAAGTTTTCTCTCCTTTATACATTTGTAGCACACAACATCGTTGGTATTGTTTTTGTTGACGTGGAGATGGGAGTCGCTCTCACAATGCAGACAGGACAAGTCTCTGACCTTGAGGTAGTTCCCTAAATTCTTCAGAATGGAACCGTTCTTCAGAGTGTACTGAGTAGATGGTTTGTCCTTCTCCTTGCTGAAGCACATTTGGCACAACATGGACATATCCTGGCCACCATATCTGACGATGATCATTTGATGAATGTTTGTATCCTGGCACTGTTCACATTCAAGTGTTTCCTGTGTCGGCTCATAAGTGATTGACTTATGCCTGGTGGCAGAAAGATGCTTGAGCATCTCTGGCTCCTCCAGAGACTCCTGGCATGTGCTGCAGGAGAACCTCACCATCGTTAGTTGTGGTGTGTTTGTGGTAACTTGATATGAAGAGTAAAGGCCAAAAAAAAAAAAAAAAAAAAAAAACGCCTTAGGAACCTAGCTCCCTCCCTACATACTTTCAACGAAATGCAATAATTCATTATCTTGAATGTTTTTCTAGATCATCGGAGCAAAGTGCTTCGATTATTTCACTTTCTTTTCATTGTGATCGATCTGCTCTCCAAATTCAACATTTTTGAGCAGAATGTTACTCACAATTTCTAGTATCAGCATAAACAAACTGGATAGAATGGCCAAACAGTAGTTTGAGATGGTGACTCCAATATCCAACCAACTTCCTTCTGTCTTCAATAGGAAGAAGAAGTTCAAAGAGAGGATATCGCTAGTGGATATGATCAAGGTGGAAATGGCATACTTCTTGATACCCAAGTTATGATTCAAGACACCAAGGGCAGAAGACAACAGAACGTAAGGGATGATCAGCTTCAACATCAACAATGCCCCCATTGGGAAAGGGTCGAATACAGGGAGCAATCTGTAAACCGAATCCAGGGAGAATGAAGAGATACTTGAGACATTTCCAGTTCCAAAGAATGCAACCTGCAAGAAAAGGAATCCAATGATGGTCACCCTCAATAGCTGGGAATACTTGCTTCGAGTCTTACTCACCTTGGCGGACTTTGACTCAATTTGGATCCATTGGACAAGCAACAATGAGTAATTAACGTAGAACAACGATTCAAACGAGATTGTGAGGATAATGAAGGTTGGTGCAAACGTCAAGAAGATGATGAGCAATCTGACCTTGAAGTCATTGTTTGGTTGGATATAGTGAAGGGATGGTAAGACGAAGAGGGAGACGACGAAGATCAGCCATCCAAGGAACTGGGAGACCAGTGGAAGACCTGTTCTAGCCTGAAGGGACAAGACGGACTTGTTGGTCACAAGGATCATCAAACCAATCAAGGAGATCTGTAGGGAGATCAGATTTTTGGTGTAAGCGGAGATACCCTTACCATTGCCCTTCGAAATGCTTGAAAGCAAGATCTCATAGAATCCAATCACACCAATCAATAGCATCAGAACTCCCGCAATATTGATTTGTGCCAAGTCCTCATTCTTGACAGCGTCAAAGGTGGTATAAGTGCTCATTGCAGCGCAAGTAAAGAACCAGAAAATTGATGTCTTAAAGTCTCCCACTCGCAGGAACAATGGGTAGAATGCAAGAATTAAGAAGAAGACAGTGAAGACAGATCTTTCAAAAAACCCGTATACAATGCCTTCGTAAACAACAACAATGCTAACTAAAGACATGACAACTTCAAGAGGAGACATTCCCTGGAAGAAAGCCTTGATACCATTGCGTAAGGTAGTCCTCTTAGAGACGATCTGACTCCAGAAGAACAATGGGAAGGCGAGGTACATATAGAAGTTGAATGGTGATCTCTGGTAGAACAGCAAGTAGTTGAAGAAGATACCGACAATAGAGGTAATTGATAGGTTCAAGATGCTGGTTGGTTCTTCCAAAGACGCAGATGATGGAATTATGAACAGCTTTAGGAAAATGATAAAAGAGTAGGAGATCCAACCAATGAAACCCAGGGTGACAATAGTTCTTAGCAACATCCAGTTGTATGTGGTTAGATAGTATAAACCGTCCAGACTCTGCTTGATCAACTCCTCTGTGAGTTTGATTGCCTCAATCTCCTTCTCAGCATTATTTGATGCCGCAATGGAGGCAATCAATGACTCGATCTCAGATTGATAGGTCTCGATGGGCTTCTGTTCAAAGTTCTCAAACGATTTGAAGAAGAATTGTGACTCCTGCATTTCTGACTCCTTTACTTTGTACTGCTCAACAATGCTCAGGGCGTTTTTGTAAAGGGCGTTCAGTTTGACCTCCTCCCTGTTATCGATGTAACTCAAAGGCAACTCACCAACAGAGTTGACTGGATAGTTGACACCAATCAAGTAGGACATCAGCGAAGCAATGTCAGCCTGCTTCACGTCATTTCTTTGGATGGAGCCCAAGTTCCAATTCTGGGTATAGTCGTCAAAGATTGGTACCTCGTTGATGACTGGTTTATTAACACCCGCTCCCCAGGCAATCAATGGGGTTCTTGTATTGTTTGGATGTCCATCACCATGAGAGCCAAAGGCACTCATACCGTGATCAGCAGTGAAGACGAATGCAGTGTCATCGTCCTTGAAGAAGTTCTTAACCTCCTTGGTCAACTTGGCAACCTGTTCGTCAATGTACTTGACGTTATCGTAGTATTCTGCGGAGTAAGGTCTGTAGCCGTGACCAGCGGTGTCACATCCGAGCAGATGCAAGAAGAAGACGGTTTGATCCTGGTGGATCTGTTCGTGAAGAGCGGCGTCCTTGGTGGAGTTTTCGAAAAGCTCATAGAGATGTCTGAAAACAAACGCATCCAGCTCAATGGAGGACTGAGTAAAGTCCTCAAACTCGTGGCCATACATCCATGTATCGATTCTATTTGGGTCAGAGGCGCCATCTGCGAACATGGGCAAAATATCTGGGGAGCCAAAGGAGTAGGTGTGTCTGGTCTGGTTCAAGACACTGTCAAAGTCCACTGGGTTCTCCTTCCAGCCCTTGGTAACTGCGCTAACATCCTCATAAAAACCAGCAATCATGGCAACATGACCAGGACGCGACTCGGTTGGCATTCTCGTGTGTGAGATTCCGTATGTGCCTTCATTTAGCACAATGTTTCTGAGGAAAGGAGCCAGATAAGTGGTTTCCTTGGTGACTGGATGCGTGATGTTATCGAAAGTGGTGTCAGCACGAAGACCGTCACCCACAATTAGGAACAGTCTCTTGGCTGGAGCTTTGGGCGTGCTCAGATGCGGTTCCATTCCATGCACCAACGGGCTGATGAAATAGATGTCAAAGATCGACCAGAGGTAGAACAGGTGGAAGGCCAACCCAATTATTAGCAGCAGGACACGCGGGTTGGCATTATTGAATGCCATTGCGTTATATAGATCGTGATTGGAGAAGGTAGAAAACAGGCGGAACTGATCTGACCAAAGAATCCACCGTGGAAGTTAACACGCGTGGGTGACCGCATCTAGTAAACAAACAAAAAAGAAAAAAAAACCAAAAAAAAAAAACCCACATTACATAACGACTGACCAATACTTTCGCGAACTTCCCGCTTTTTAAAATTCAAAACATCGATATATGGTATAGCGGGCAAAGAACTAATTCTCGAACAAGTGTCTCAGTAGGACAGTTGCACCCTAAAATGTCGTATTCATTGCGAGACAGAGGCAGCGCTCGAACTGATCAGCCGGATAAGAGACCACGATTCAACAGCAACGGCCCGGTGCCTCCAAACGGTGCCTTCAACCGCGCACCGAGTGACAACACTTCCTGTGTTCTTTTCGTGGGTAGTTTCCCTCCCGACTGGAATGAGAACACAGTCGAGAGTGTCATTGCAGGGAGTGGAAGAATCGTAGATTACAGACCTAGAATGGACCCTGGCGGCAAGAAGAACTTTGCGTTTGTGGAGTATGAGAGTCCAAGTGAGGCAGAGAAGGCGTTGAGGCTGTTGAATGAGGTTACCATCGGTGCAAAAAGAAGGCTGAGAATCGAACTCTCAAAGGAGGCCCATAGAGTATCCAATGGCCACGACAGGAAAATATTGGTTCTGGATAGAAAGTATCTTCCACCCTATGTTATGATTCCTCACGAGATGAGGGCTGAAAGTCCCTTTGTTCTTAACGGCGACATGCATTTGACGAGCCTGGACCCGGCTAATAATCAATTTGGAGGATCAAGCTTGTCACCACCACAGCAATTCCAACAGCAGCAGCAGCAGCAGCAGCAGCAGCAGCAGCAGCAATTCACTCCTACACCGCCAACGGGCCCCCCACCGCTCATTCCGGAAGTCCTGGCCAAAGCGAGTAAATTCTTGCCACAGTTCAAGCCAGAGGCATTCAAATCAGAGGACAAAATTTCTGAGAACCTCCAGACGATCCCTCCGGTCCAGCTGATCGAGCTTCTTTCGACCCTCAAGACTCTCCTGTTGAAGAATGACCTTAACTCAACACAACAGGTGTTCAACATGAACACAACCATTCCAGTTGCAGTGGCGCAAGCCCTGATTCTGATGGGGTTGATTGATGTAAATATGCTCACAGCAGGCCTCCAGAATGCTGCTGCTTTACCCCCACAACCGGCCCAACAGAACATTGCTTCTTACAGCCAACCACCACGTCCACCACGTCAGGTCCCGGTTCCCCAGCAGTTCAACCAAAGACATCCGAAAACCCAACCAGGCTGGGAAAACTTCTCGTATCAAACGGTCGAGAAGCTCGCTGCTGTCGCACCTGCCGAGGCTGCTATGATTGCCCAGGTGTTGAACTTGACCCCTGAAAGTATCAATGCGTTGCCTCCGCAACAGCAGGCCGTTGTCAAAAGTATACGGGACCAATACCTGTAAGCTAGCTAGAAAAATACAGCAGTTTAGCTTGTGACAGACCACCTACATGTAGCATTTTGAGCTCTCGGGGAACAGGTCCATGTCCGAAGGTTATGAGCACGAGGTCTCTCTTCCTTTCTCGCGGGCAAAAAAAAAACGCCAACAAAGTATAAGCTCGGGGATCCCACAGCGGACTGGATGCCACAATCCGTTTGCAACAATGAGTTCCAAGTCCCCTTCTAGAGTGATATACATTGGATCTATTCCGTATGATCAGACAGAGGAGCAAGTCATGGATATTGCGAAGTCGATTGGCCCTGTCGTAAGCCTCAACCTCATGTTTGACAAAGACACGGGAAGATCGAAAGGCTTCGCGTTCGTGGAGTACCATGACATAGAGACAGCGTCCAGTGCTGTGAGAAACCTGAACGACTATCCCATCGGCAACAGATCCTTGAAGGTTGACTTCTCCTCGGAGACGATGGCAAATGGCAGCGGGAACGGGGATGCTAAGAGACGGGACGAGTTGCCACCGCTCCCCGCTGGTATGGACCTGCAAGAGGGACAGATATTCGCAGACTCTGTATTGCGTACGCTGAACTCGCTTGACAAGACGCGTTTGGAAACGGTGGCCCGAGATGTGATATCCATGTCCAAGAGAAACCCAGTCCTGATGGAGCAACTGCTAGCCCAGTGCCCACAGTTGACGTATGCCATAGTGGAGACATTGCTCCTCACTCAAAGATCGACGCAGGATGACATTGCCCCAATATTACTCAAGAGCCCTGCTCCCAAAGAGCCTGAGTTGACAAAGGCCCCTGAAGTGGATGTCCTGGATGCCGAGCAGATTGCACTGATCAAGCAGGTGTTGGCCATCCCAGAGGACCAGCTTTCACAACTACCAGAGGAACAAAGAGCTGCAATCGTGGAGATTAAACAGAACTACGCTTCTGGCGCCTATGGCAACCAGATCTAACTAATGATATTAATAAAAAATGATCTAGTCCAGCTCATTGGTAAACTTCTCCTCCAATAAGAATGTCGAGTATTCAGTCATCTTAACCTCAACGAGGTTCAAATCAGCCAGCGTTTCACTGTTGGAACCACCGTACTTCTGTGGGATGTCTTGCTGGTTCTTCTCGTCGTACAGCTTGGCCAACTTGGCACCATTGCTGATCATCTTGAACTTCTTGGTGGTCTCGTCCGGGAGCCAGGTCTTGGCCAGCTCATAGATCCAGTACATGACGACGGGCACGTTCACAAAGAACTTCTTGGATAAGGTTTCCGGGTAGTGGTCAGAGAAGATCTTCACAATGGTCTTGGACGCCTTGCTTGTGTCACTGTCGAACTTTAGCAAGGAGACGCCATCGTAGTCGTGCACCTGGGACAGGAATGGCTCCCCATCATCACTCTCAAAGTCCAACAGTTGCAGGCATCTCTCCATTAGGCCAACCCTGTATCTGACGAACTTGTCAAAGTTTTCACCTTTCAGCAACCCACTGCGCTGCATCGAGCCGTAGATGTTCCACGTGATGACCTCTGTCCCAATCTCCGTGACATACCCAAGCTTCACCAACTCCGGGTCGTGCTTCTCGAGGAAGGCAGCGCTCAAGGGATTGAACTCTTTGCGCCACCTGAGAGCACCAGTAAGTTGCTGCGCAGCACCTTCAGCTTGCCACTTATTAGCACGCAAAAACTTGGTCAGCAAAACGCGCGTGGCCTTAGCGGAGTAGTAGGTGCCAGTGGCCGTGAGCTGGTGTCCGAAGAGCTCGTCATAGGAGGCATCTAAGAGGATTTTGGGAAGTCTGTCAGCAATGAAAGTGTCAACAAGAGTGTGCTGTTCATTTGCTGTAATCGTGGCCATTGTGTACAGGTTTAGTCAAGACCGGTGGTGGGTGTTTTCAAGTCCCACTCGAATGTTTTTTTTTGGTTGTTGATAGAACCAGGGCATGAGGTACACCGCATATAGCCGTGGGTAAGTAGGAGGAACACGCTTGAACACTACATATTAACACATTTATCAGCTACAGTCATCTAAAACATCATTAATTCATTACCGTCATGCAGGTTCTCAAATGAACTTCAACAATGCACTCTCATTCCAAACCTCTTCAGTCTCATTCAAATCGTCAATCAATCCTTGTAGTTGAGGGTCACCCTTGAACACTATGGATAGTTCATCACCCAGTTGGATCAATTCATTGTGGAAACGGTGTCTGTGAATCGTGACCTCACAATCATTCTCGACAGTCTCCTTGGACAACAGGTTGTCTCTGGATGACTTGACGAGCTTCTTCATTAATACCGGGGTCTCCTTACTGTTGTTGTGGTTTGCAAAGAATCTCATAAACTCAATGAACTTGGCTTGGTTCTCCGAGAGCTCTATTTCGTTAGCAGCGAGTATCTCGTCAATGTAAAGCTGGAACTGCCTTGGAAGTGCCTCAACCAAAAGAATCAATGATGACTGGCTGTACTTCATAGACTGTATCAGCTTTAAGTCTCTATCAATCTTGTAGATAACTTGGAAAAGAGATTTACGAAGCACAACAGAGTTGGACATCGCACCCGCATTGAAGTTCTTGACCCAAGTGGCGATATTCTTCTTGTAAATCTCACCAGCAAGTTTTTGGTTACTCAAAACAGTAGCCTTGATCACGATGAGGATCTTGAAGTCAGCATACTCAGCACCCGTAGGATCCAAAAAGTCAAACTTGTTCAAGATGTGTTGGAGGTCAAAACAATTCTTGTTCATCAAAATGAGCCTGAAGTTGTTCAAACTTATGTTTCCAGCGTGTATCAAACTGTCAAACACATCCACAAGTTCGATTTCCGTGGCGCAGGATTGGATTTTTTGCTTGAGCGACACGGGATCCAGCGAGTTGACATCTCCGTTCGAGGATGTCAAACTGGTCAGACCCAGCAAACTCTGCTCAAAGTGCAACGTGATTGGATCGTGGTCTCTTTTGAGATCGTGATTCAGAGCAGCAGTGAACTGTGCAATATACTGCTGACGCTCTTGAGGGGAGATTTCACGTGGTGTTGACTTGGAGGTGAGGAGATCGATTGCGCGAGCAACTTCCGAGGTATTGAGTGTGCTTGCCGTGGCTTTGGCTGCAGTAGAGACAGTGGATGATGCACTGGCAGGCTTAGACCGTGACAAAAGGGAAAATAGTCTTCGTGAAAGCATGTTTTTTTTTTGTTGTTGTATGTTGACAGCTCCACTTGGTAGCTTTGAGAGCAAAGGAAGGCTTTGGCATAAAAAAGAGAAAACTTCATGACCATGACCCTCGTAACTAAAATGTGCAGTCACGTGATCCAGACAACACAAAAACAGGACCCTCGGGTACTATGTGCAAAGCCTGCAGCCAGCTATCCACTGGCACCTGATACTGTACCTTTCAACAATCCACAGCCAGTGTGATCTATCACTCTGATGCTGGGTCTATATGTTTAATAGCCTATGGAAACAAAGTACTCAGGAAACTCTTCCCTTGAATGTTCGCCCTTTTGGTGGATATAGGGTCCTTACCAAAAGTCCCAGTGTAAAATTCACTGAGTTGACAGCTGATTACAGACTAAGCTCCTGAACTTATGCAAAATCATTGCAGATCCCCTTACTCAATTAACGCCCCTCGCAAACGTCTTAATGCAAACTTCGTGTTTGTGCCGGTCTGCCAGTGCCGATTATTGGCGTCTCGGTTGGACCCTTTCCGAGCTCCCAAGAAAACTGAACATTTGTTGCAAGGCGGCCCTGAATTCAAAC
>JAJMKO010000019.1:7873-60766 GCA_030569275.1 [Candida] sanyiensis | reverse complement strand
GACAGCTTTCTTGTCATGGGGTTTTCGCTAAGTTCGGGCTCATTGCTGTACACCTCGCTCTTCAGGCTCCTACCCAAGGCCTCGGACTACTTTAAAGAGCTCCTCGGCAACACACCACAAAGTGGCAGCAAATTTGACGGTTTACCAGCAAGTGCTCAAATCCTAATATGGTTCAACTTTGGCGTGGCTGTGTGCCTGGGACTAAACTATTCTATCCACTACTTTGCCAGCGAGAGCATTATCCACTGTAATCATGATGGGCACTCTGATGAAGAAACCGAGCTCTTCGACGATTTTGGACACCCTGATGGTCACGGCCACGATCACAACCACGGCCACAGCCATCAAGGAGCTCACAGCAATTCACATTCCCACACAAGTGACTCAAGCACACCATTTCACTCGCATTCACACACAACGGAGCATACTCCGCTCTTGCGACCAGAAATCAAGAAGCGCAACTCGCTGCTCTCGTTCTTTGAGAGATTAGGTGATGACAAATGTGTGTGCCTGACGGAGGCGAATTGCAAAGGTCATCCATGCATTTCGTCCCAATTTGCTGATAAGATCTCCAACGATATCACCAATCTGGAGTTTTATAGAGACCTGAGGCTGGCTAACAAAAGTCTTGTCGCCTATGTCGAAGACCCTCATGCAAACGGTGACACATGCACAGAACATCAACATCACTCACCAACAATTCATGACCATGACCTTGATACCTTGTCACCACAAACCTTGAGGATCTCTGCATCCCCAAACCTCAAGATGCACACTGCGCACAAGGATGACCATCAGCATCAGATCAGCACTCCTTTGTCACGAATTCTGTCATTGGGATTGCAAACCTGCTTTGCACTGACTTTACACAAGTTCCCAGAGGGATTCATCACTTATGCCACATCTGAGGCAGATCCAAAGACAGGTCTTTCGGTGTTTCTGTCCTTGGCTATCCACAACTTTGTTGAGGGTTTCAGCATGGTTCTTCCACTCTACCTTGCTCTTGACTCCCGGCTGAAAGCGTTCGGCATCACATTTATCCTCGGGGGTTTCAGTCAGCCATTGGGAGCTTTTGCAGCATACTTGGTCCTTCGTGGAAAGAAGATTGATACAGATGAATCCAACCGGGTGTTTGGGGTCCTTATTGCTGTCACATGTGGCTTCTTGATGGTTATCTCACTTCAGCTGTTTGCAAGTGCTATCAATTTTGGGGGAAGTACTAATAGAGTCATTGGCTGGTGTCTTTTCGGGGTCTTTATCATTCAGCTCTCTGCAGTTCTAACAGACTTCAGCAGCTGGACGTGATACAGTGGCCTTTGTTTTATTTAACGAGCAATGCACATTAGCGTGTCCACTCCCCCCTCCCCAAGAAAGTATGTAGGCCGGGTAAGGAGGTTGACCGAGACTCTCGTGGCTTGCAACCTCGACAAGGGACAGTTGGAGGCTTAATTCAGCAGTTGGGAGAGATATCTACAGTTCCTTTTTTCTCTAAGATCTTGAAATCCTGTACGGAGCCCTGACTACTAAGAAAGTTTTGTGCTGTGGAGGAGGAACGCAACGGGTTGGAGATAGGTTTACAATCAAAAGAAGAAAAAAAAACTATCAGTCCAGGGACGTGATTGATACACAACAACTTATAATTCATCCACCAGTGAAGATTAGGACTTGAAAGGCTGAGAGAAAGGATTAATTATTGACGCAGGAAAAGGGGATATAAGTTAAGGAAAAGAAACTGGTTTCAGGTCATGTGTGTAAGATTGGCACATTTTTTTTTTTGGCTGGTCGAGGAAATTCGCGAAAGCCTCATCGCTTAAAAAATTTTAACACCAAAGGCTCATCTTGAAGCAACGGGTTGTTCGAAACACAAAAAATTACCCCCTATGGCCCCTCTGTCTAAGGAATACGTCTCCTCCTCAGATGCGGAGTCAGACTCTGACATAGAAGTTAACACACCTGATTACACACCAACAGTTGACGACCTCACCTTCACCGTCCCACCAAACTTCTCCAAGATCACACCAACTCCAGCATCAGCCTTCCCAAAAGATCTCAAGAATAAGGAAATATGGCTAATCAAGGCTCCAAAGGGCTTGCAGCTGAAGGATCTCAAGACTCTTCCTGTGAGTTTCAACCCACTAGAAAACAGTGAGAGCTTCGTCAATGCCGGTATCAAGTACAAGGTGCACGAGGATCTCACAAATTTGGGCTCCCTCGACAAGAAGAAGAACAAGGACTCGAAGTACACTATTATCACCCCATCATCAAGCGGAACTGGATACAAGTTCAACAGAAAGCTGAAGGTGGATAGAGTTTACAACGTTGTGGAGAGTGTTGAGATCCCCCAGATCAACTACGACAAGGTGATTGTGCCAAGAGAGGATGTGCGTGTTGTGAAGGGACTAAAGCCACAGCATTTTGCCACAGGATACAACAAGGACGAAGAGAAGGACGTGTGCTCAGATGACGAGCGAGATCAACCAAAGCCAAAGAAACAGAAGAAGGCGGAACCTCCTGCTAAAGTGAAGAAGGAGAAGAAGGACAAGTCTGAGAAGAAGGAGAAGAAGGAGAAGAAGGAGAAGAAGAACAAGAAGGAGAAGAAATAGGTGCAGCATACAAAAGAATATTCAAAAAAAAAAAAGAGAAAATCAATGTAAAAAAAACACACAATCTCTCACATGTTACTATAGTCCTTCAAAATGCCAGCCATGTGCACGTTGGTAATTTTGCCCTTTCTAGACTTTCTCTTCTTCAACTGTGTGCCATCGCCATCCTTTTTGATGGTGGCTGGGTCCACACTGGCCGGTTTCAAGCCGAGTTTGTTCAACTTTCCAGGAAGTTCAGACGGATCAGGAAGTTTCACCTTGAGCCAAATATTGACAAACTCCTCATCCACGGTAGACAACTCGCCACCAACGTTAGCCCAGATCAAACGCGGGGCATTGTCCTTCTTTGTGCGTAACACTAGCACCTTGCTCTCCTCTTCCAGCTCGTTGATGGCGTCAAAGCAGCCATTCCAACCATCCTTCAGTTCCTTGACCGAAATGCCCTTGAACGTCGCCTGAGTTCTCAAAAACTGTAAAAGCTCATCCTTAGATTTGATGTTATGGATGGAGACATACTCAAGTGTGTTGTTGTGTTCATAATACTTGATCTTGTCCAGATTCTTTATCAGCTGAATCAGTTTCTGCTGTTGATTCGGGTCATTCAAGTTCAAATAGGACGTAAGTTGGGACACAGGAATGGCAGAGTCTCTCTCTTTGACGTATTCAACAGCAAGGAGCAGTTTTGTTGACAAATGTGATCCGGATGTGTCGAGGGCAGGCTTCTTATTGGACTCGCTCAACAATGACGAATCATCAAGATCATCATCAAGTGCTATGGTGCGCTTGGCAGAGGTTGGCGGTGGCGGTGGAGAAGCAGATGATACTGACTTCTTTGGGGCTGTATTGGATGCCAGAACAGGAGCCGATTTGACTTTGTTACGGAACGCATTCAGGTTTGCGAGCAGAGGGTTGGACATTGGTGGCGTTTTTGAAAATGTCTCCGTTTGTATCAGTTTTAAGGGATTCTAAAGTGTACGAGGGTGGAGGATCTATGCAGAGGCGGCAAAATAAGGGAGCGCGGGGGGCTTGTCCAGATGATGAAGTGGACAGTGACACTATCTAATTAAAGAAGTGATGCTCTCAAGGGAAAAGATGGTTGAAATGGATTTGAGAACTGTCATTTTGCTGTTATCTGGATGAGAGGGTTACCCGGCCATGTTCGTTTCTTTGGGCGTGCCGCCTTGAAGGGATCTTGATCACCTGACTATCCCCTGCTGATATAAAAGAGGGGTCCTTGGTTGTCAGAAGGCGCATAAATCCCATTACAGATGACAACGATAATAGCACGAAGTCGAGAGAGGTTCCTCCTGCTATTTTTTTTTCCCTTACCCTCTCTCCCAACCAAGCCCTACCGAAATTTGACCTTATAAAAATGCAAAAATCCGCGAAAAATTTTCGGCACTCCCCTTCTTTCAAACTTCAAACATCTGACTGCACACTGGCTGGCCAATGCTCAGTTGGCTTGAAAGCGAGCAGACAATGTCGCCGTCTGTTTGCCCCGGTGTGGAGATCAAAGAGAGAACACCAACCCACCTTTAAAACCATCGCTGTTCGAGGTTGCCCTCTTCGGAGCTGCTGCTGACCCATGAAATGGTGATGACCTAGAGTGTGGGACATCTGATCGTGTGTAAAGAGATTATTGGTAAATCGTTGTAGATCCCTGTAATAGTTCTGACTTGATCCTCTCAATCTACAAGAACGTCTTATTATCAAGGTTCAAAAATATTTTTTAGTTACTGCTCTCCCCTCTGACTGCCCACTGATCCGTACGTGTTGATGACGGACCTTCCAACACCGCTAATTCGGGACTCCTCGTCGTTAGCCACTGGGATCGCAGCGGCCACATCGTGTGGTCTCAGCAAAAACACCGCTGACACAGCAGCCATGACAACACCGAACGCCAGCCAGAACACAGTCTTTGGATGTGTCTCAACTGTACCGGAGTACACGCTCAGGAACAGTGATGGACCAGCCATGACAACAAGGTTCTTGATCAAGCCAATAGCACCAAACACCTCACCCACCTTGTCCTCTTTCATATACTTGATGATCGATGCTTGAACACCTGGGAGGGTGATTGCCGCAAGGGCACCAAAGACTGTGGATAGAAAGATCAATGAGCTGGAGTTTGCAGCGATGATAGTTCCGGGACTTAGAAGTTCAAAGAACCCACCCAGCCCCACGGTGAAGACGTCAATGTGATCCAGAGCTCTGGTGCTGTGTTTGAAATACGCCCTGAGGACATGTTGCAGTAGTGGCGCAACGATGTAGAGAGAAAGGGACTTGAAGATTCCCGCGGATGCAATGAAGTAGCTGATAATCTCAGAGCTCCAATTGAAGGTGAATGTGACATAGAGGATCAAAGGCGGCATTAACGCAGTGGCAGTGGTCATGATCAGTGACTCAATAAACACCAGAGCAACGACATTAACACGGGGGATGTAGCCAAGCGTGGGGTGTTTTGGTAGCCACAGAAGTTTCAACGGGGAGAAGACATCATAAAGCCTGTCCAATGACAGGTATTGGTGCAAGGTACCGTTGTCTGCGGTTCGGATGGATCTCTGTGATACGAAACTTGCCTTTCTGAGCTTGTGCACCGACTGCGATCTCGTTCTCAGCGTCTTTGACCTTGACTCCTTGATGAACGTAACGACAAGCACCAGAAACAAGAACCCAAGAAAGCAATCAAGGTACAGCGTGGCAAAATCGTTCTTGGTCTTTCTCAAGACATAGCTTCCCAATAGCGGGCCCAATCCGATACCGGCAAACATCGTACCGTTGGAGAACCCCAACGATACAATCCTGTCGTGAGGATCAACAATGTCGGTGATGTAGCTGTTGGCCACACCGAGCAGACCGACAATACCACCCCCGAGGCTCTCCACTGCAGTGGCAGCCAGGAACAATGACTGGTGGTACGTGACTCCAGGCCACAACAGATACAGGTTGATCAACTTGCCGACAAAGGAGACCACCCCCATAAACACCAGTACTCTCTTGCGGCCAAAGCGGTCAGAGAGCTCACCTACCTTACCCGAGACCAGCGCCGCAGTTAGGCCCATGACAAACATGGTCTTGGATTGCAAACCTGATGTCAATTCCTGGACTTTGGCATCATGGCAGGAGGGAACGCCATACTTTTGCTCAGCATGTCTGCACATCACTTGGAGCAGCAGAATAACCTTGGAGCTGATGGACACGGCCATGGAGATGAAATACAACAGAAGGACAAAGCAGAGCTTTGCAACTGTTGGTTTGTGAAGCCAGGACAGTGTCTTGTGGTGCAGGCGTTGCTCTCTGAGGTAGCGGACGTCGTCGTTCTCGTCTGGCAAGTCCGTGTCCGTGATGGCGGATTCCAGCAGCGCCGACGCAGCCTGTTCCACGGCAAAGTCTGGGTCGGGAAGCACCTTGTTCATCGGTTCTGTCATATCGGAGTCCTTAGCCATGGTCTTTCCGAGCCCTATGGGTTGTTGGGACTATAGATTGCTGACAACAGCTTTACTCAACTCACTGGCCGGAGATAAGTCTGAATCGGGAAGTTTCAAAATATCACAACCTTGTCTGGTCCATCCGGCTAGTACTTCCAAAAAAAATTGTAAAATATTGGAACTGGCGATGTTGGTATACGTCTCAGACAATACAAAACTATGATACTCTTCGACAGATTCAGGCGACGGTTTACAATACCGAAGTTGAAAGTACTGACACAGCAAGACCAAGAATTGAGTACTATTGGGGTACATTCCCTGCTGACAGTTGAAGCCTAGCCTATTAGAAAAAAATATGTATATCTGTTTATTAGAACTATCGGTCTAAAATGTTAGTGCTGTCAGTCTTTGAAAGAGCACGAACTGACAAAGGTTGAGTACCTACAGTGAGTTGGGAGTTTGAAGGTCAATGATCGGTAGGGACACGCTCTAGAATCGCACACTCCGCGAAAAAAAAAAAAAGAAAAAAAAAAAAAAAAGAAAAGGGTTTCGCGATTTATTTTTCGCGTGCCGCGATGAGTTCATGGCTTGTCCGCTAAAATTGGCGGTGAATCTCGCAAAAGACAAACAGCCCACACAGACAGTCCCAGACACTAGATTGCATCCGGAAACAGTCCTTTCCACACCCGATTGGCCGTTCTATTCCCCCTCGCAGAGTCCTCCACACCTCCTCTGCGCTCCTCACTTATCCGATTTTGCACTGGGGCAACGCAAGCGACAGCCTTTTGGAACAACGACACCGAGAGCGCAAGGCCCCAACCAAAAGTCGATCCACACACGGTGGCTTCACATCTTTCAACACGACAAATGGCTTTCTCGAGCGAGAAACATCCTGAGAACCAGGACAACCAGAGAGCGCATTTCCAAGCCCTCCCTCCACAGCCAATAGGCGGCGGGGGACCCATCTTGTCGCTGGTGCCTGAGGTACGCCATTCGAACCAGAACCCGGCAAGCGACGTTGGTACAAACGCCCTGCAGTCGCAACCACATGATATACAGAAGCACGAACAGCTCCAGCAGGACGTCCCACTTATCATCCCACAGTCTCAGCCACAGCAAAATCCACCGCAAACGCAGCAACCCCCACAAAGTAGCATGTTCCTCTCAAATGCACAAGCGCCGGTGGTGCCCGTTGTCAGCCAACTCCCTGCCAAGTCACCAGTGACGAAAGGAAAGTACGGTTTGAAGGACTTCCAAGTGTTGAGATCGCTGGGAACCGGATCCTTCGGCAGAGTGCACCTGGCCAGATCCGTCCATAACCATAGATTCTACGCGATGAAGGTGCTTAAGAAGGAGCGCGTGGTGAGAATGAAGCAGGTGGAACACACAAACGATGAACGTAAGATGCTGGCCATCGTGGAGCATCCGTTCATCATTCGCATGTGGGGAACGTTCCAAGATGCAGAGCAGGTGTTCATGATTATGGATTACATCGAAGGTGGTGAGCTCTTCACCTTACTGAGAAAGTCACAAAGATTCCCAAACCCAGTGGCTAAATTCTACGCTGCTGAGGTGTGTCTTGCATTGGAGTACTTGCACGACCACACGATCATTTACCGTGACTTGAAGCCGGAGAACATTCTATTGGACCGCAATGGACACATCAAGCTCACAGATTTCGGATTCTCGAAGGAAGTTAAGGATGTAACATACACCCTGTGTGGCACACCGGACTACATTGCCC
The DNA here is from genome assembly GCA_030569275.1 of [Candida] sanyiensis. Taxonomy (NCBI): domain Eukaryota; kingdom Fungi; phylum Ascomycota; class Saccharomycetes; order Phaffomycetales; family Phaffomycetaceae; genus Barnettozyma; species [Candida] sanyiensis. The sequence goes on along the minus strand of JAJMKO010000019.1, from coordinate 52,991 downwards.
CAGAGGTGGTTTCCACGAAGCCATATAACAAGTCGGTCGACTGGTGGTCCTTTGGCATTCTGATTTTTGAAATGCTGTCTGGCTACACGCCTTTCTATGATTCATCGCCAATGAAAACTTACGAAAATATTCTGAACGGGAAGATCAAGTATCCTGATTATTTCAACAAGGATGCCCTTGATCTTTTACAAAGGTTGATCACCAAGAATCTTTCGGAAAGGTTGGGAAATTTGCAAAACGGTACCCAAGATGTGAAAAACCATCCATGGTTTGCAGAAGTTGTATGGGAGAGACTTCTTTCCCGTGATATTGAAACACCATACGAACCTCCTATAACAGCAAACACTGGTGATACTTCACAATTTGACAGATATCCCGAAGAGGAAAACAATTATGGAGTTACTGGCACCAGTATGTATGGGCATTTGTTTCAGGACTTTTAGTCATTCACTCCACAATGACAGAGCCCACAATGAGAACTTTGAATATCATGAACATTTGATCAATAAAGGGCTGTAACCGTAGTTTTTTCGTTGCATGGATTTTGTTTACTGACATATAAATGTGTGCTTTTGATACTAGCCCTGAAGGATCGTCTTGATGACTTGCTATAGTATTTTATGGATTCCGGCTGTGAATCGGCCAGTGTTGGGAGCCTTGTACAAGAATGTGAACCGTTGACAGTCACCGGTTACATATACCGTGGTCCAATCTTTTGTTCCATTGTGTATGTTCCCAGGCCAAGTTTTTCAACATTCCTAATTCCTAATTCCCAATTCCAAGGATTATATAATCACTGGTTCGCGTTAATTTCGCGCGCGTCAACGCGTACACATATTGTATTCCAACGATATCTCAACTATAACTTGCCACCCACAACACCGATCACAGACCGATCCAGGAACAAAATACAGTAATGAGTGATCACCAGACCCCAAGAATTGATGGTTCCCAGCTCAGCCAGTACAGCAACCGCACCGTGCGCATCATTGGTCGTGTCGAGAACATCAGTGGCGAGACAGTTTCCCTTTATACCCCATCTTCAAACTCTAACAATGTCAAGATAAACCTCCTTGTGGGAGAAGACATCCTCACTAAGGTGAATAACGGCAAATGGGTGGAGGTCATTGGCAGAGTGATGGATGATTTGCAGGTAAGAGCCATTGATGCGTTGGATTTTGGTGACAATATTAACGAGGCTGCCGTGGCTGGCCTTGTCAAGTATGCCCAGAAGGCCAACGAGATTTACCATGATTAGAAGTTGGTTTTGGAAATTCAGATATGCTAATGACTTACTGATACTGTAACAATTTGAGGAGATGCTTTTGTAGCTCTGGCTTGTGCGAGACTGTACAAGAGTAAGACATCCTGAGCCTTGGTGTACTGCCTCGCTGTTTTTTTTTTCTTTCGCTCGTAAGTCACCATGATCGTAAGGGCAAGGCATTGGAGAGGCATTGTTTCTTTTACAAAAGTTGACAGAGGACATTGCGTGACTTCAACTCGGAGTGATGGTTGTGGCTTGCTACTAGTCACCGCAAAGACGCGTAATCAGGCAGTTTCCCAAAACGTGTGTTGAATTTTACTCAACACTAGCTATGTCTTAGGGGGGCTTGAGTATATACTGGTAGCCAGGGGGTGATCTTGTTGGGAATGGGAAAAGGTTATGGAAAGGCTTTCCCCAGTTTTCTTGCAACTAAAGTGGAAATTTCCAGTTTTGGCCTTTTTTGTTTTTTACTGGTAATAAAACCGGGTAATCTTTTGTGCATCGAAAAACTGAAAAATTCCTTCCAATGGGTAGGATTGGAACCTGTGCATCAGCTGAACAACCCTCAAGATGCTGTATCTCAAGTCCATGACCAAGGTGATAGATAACTCAGGTGCTCTAATGGCTGAGTGTATCAAGGTCCTCCGCAAGTCCCCAAAGAACTACGCCAAGGTTGGTGACGAAGTCGTTGTTGTCATCCAGAAGGCCAGACCAATCAATGCCCAGATCACTGGTGCCTCTGCCTCTAACCGTGTGAAAAAGGGTGACATTTGTCATGCTGTTGTTGTTAGAACCAAGCAAACCCAGCTAAGGCCAGATGGCTCCTCCATCAAGTTTGACGACAACGCTGTTGTCCTGATCAATAAGAACAAGGAGCCAATCGGCACCAGAATATCGTCTGTTGTCTCCAGAGAGTTGAGAGAGAAGAGCTTCAACAAGATCGTTGCCATGGCTCCAAAGGCTGTTTGAATGAATGATGACTAGATATTTTAGGGGAAACGTTTGAGGAGAGATTCAGTTCACACACACACACGCCCACATGCTTTAATGACTACCTGTACATACTTTGAAAGAAATAAAAAAAGATGCATCGTATTATCCAGATCTCTAAGTAAATGAATTGACCAGTGACGCCACTTTCTTCTTGAGTCTGTGACTCTGTTCACGCAGGTCCTTGTTAGTGTCCATCAACTTGACGCCGTTGAGGTCAAAGTCCAACAAATCAACGGATGAAGTGACAATGTTCTTCAGCTTCAACACATTCCTGTTATTGTTCTCCGATTGCGCCAATCGTGACAGCTTATCATTCAAATTTATCTCCAGGAGACTGTTGCTCGATCCAAACGACTCTGGGGACGACGGCGGGTCGTCATAGTGAGGTTTGGCACGGCTAGGCAGCTCGTCTGGATAGCTCCTTGCAAAATCATCGTCTGGAGTGGGGAGGGGATTGAAATTAAAACCGGTACTGGCGTGTACGCGCTTCTTCAGCTCATCAACTCTCTCGGCCTCACCATCCAAATGCTTGCTGTGGAGCTCCCGTTCTGCCTGCGCGAGAATGTCATTCAATCTGGAATGGCAGTCCTCCAACTGCTCGAGCTTGCCCAGCATTTGTCTCTGAATATCCTCAAACCTTGCAAACAGCTCGTGTGTTCCTTCCTCTTCAGCGGGGATTGCAACCTCCTCCTCGTTCTCCTGCTTGGTCTCGGAACCAGCCGGGATTCCACCAAAGAGAGGCTTGAAGCTCGGCGAAGATGTGTTGAGGTTCATGCCAATTGGTCTGTACTTGGACAACCTGGGAGACTCGTGCGTCTGTTTGGAAAGCTCTGCCCTGTACCGGTCTGCAAGTGAATGGAGGGACTGCCTTTGTGGATTCGACATTGTCACCAGTTTTTTGTTCAAGGGGGCTCCTTTAGAAAGGTTCAAAGGAGTGTGACTAAAAGAGGTAAGAGCACAAAAAAAAGATCCATAACAAAGAGGGATCCGGTAACCACGGTTACCAAAAACTACAACAAGGATGAATAGATAGTGTGTTTAAATGATGACAAGTAGTAATAAATAAGGTGATAAACACAGTCAAATGATGACAAGTAGTAATAAATAAGGGGGGGGGGGGGATCTCAATGTTTCAGCAGCTGTTCAAGTGTCTCCTCAAGTTTGTTGTTGCTCTTATGGTAGACGCCACTCATGCGATGGTCTTCGTACTCGGCTTTGGTCCATCCGTTCTTGGTCACCTTCTTCGACATCACACCCTCCTCGCCATCGGCCGCTTTCTTGGCCTCTACCTTGGTGCTGGCAATCTCCAATCCAGCGTGTTTAATGCTCTCCAGAATACCTCGCTCGAGTCTGTAGTTCCTGTTGATCTCATCGGTGGTAAAATGTTTCAGATCATCAACAATGGCGACAAACTCTGTAGGGGTAACCTTGGATCTCAGACTCTTGGATCCCAGTGTCTGTTCTTCGATATCCCTCTTTGACTGAGACTCGAGGCGGGATCTGTTTTGCAGAGTTCGGATCGAAGGATGGTTCTGGTCAAGCTTCAATGGAATCTCCTCCAGCTTGATGAACCCCAACCTCTTGGCATTCTCACTGGCTTGTTTTTCTTGTTTTTCCTTCTTCGATTGCTCCGCATCGGCCAATATGTCGACAGAAGTCAGTTCTGGCGCATTGAGCTGCTGGCCTTGTGCGGTGCGGGTCGTCTTCAATAGTGGATTGTTGACAAGGGTGGGGTTCTTCTGGGACTTTAACGCCGCGGGTTTAGCTTGACTGAGCGCTTTGGGTAGCGCCCGAGCTTTTGATGTCTGGTTTCCCATCCTGATGACGGTCGTTGTCCTGTGTTGCTACTCCTTTTAAGCTAGTTGATCTGTTGGCCTCACCAGCTTCGTTTTTTTTTTCTTGCCAAAACGTTCCCCCAGTTTTTGGTTCGCGAGATAAACTGCCGATATAACAGCTACGAGACAATCCTGAAAACCATGCGACTCACATATCTAAGTCCTGGATTGAACGCTGCTTGCTTCGCTCCCTTGAAAGCTTGACTATAGCATCCGCGAGAGCACTGTCAATTTGTACCAGTCTCGCCTGGATTGCCTTCTCAGAGTCCTCGAGTTTCCTCCAACAGACAGCTTCATCACCGCTCAAGGCACCCAACCGGGAACCTTTATAAATCTCTAAATGGGCAAGTTGTAAATTTGCAATCTCCAAAGAGAGCTTGGAAATCTCGGTCTTGAGGTTCACTATGGATTCAATATAAGCGTTCATCTTCTTGAGGAAGTGCTGGTTTGATTTCTTCGAGGACGGCACCTCACCAACCTTCACGTCACATGTCTTTTCAATGCGTTCAACCAGTGCAAATAGTGCCTGGTTTCTTCGGTTCCGAAGCTTGTTCTCATGCTTGGTTTCCTCCTCTGTGTCCTCACTGTCAATCTCGACAACGTTTTTATCAGTCTCTGATTTCTTGGTGCTTTTAGCTCTGGTGATCATTGATGGGGTCGCATCGGTGTTTCTTGTCACGGTCGGAGCAGCTGCATCTCGTTGAGGAATCTGTGACTTGGAGCAGTTTGAGGTGCCTTTTGTGGCTGCCTTTGTCGAATTGAATTCATCAGCAGAAATCTGGATAATATCATCATCGTCGTCAGATTCGTCAGCTTCTGGTTCACTTGCCTTGGTTGCATTGACACCCCAGAAGATTGGCGAGGTCTTTGCATTGACACTCTCTATCCAGTCCATAAGAAAATCCTTCTTGGGTTTCTTTTGGAAATGGCTTTCTTCATAACCAATCGCGTCATGAATATCGGATCCGTATGCCATCTCCTCCTTGTCTTCCTGCTCTGTTCTCGAAGGCCTTCCACTGGCCATGTGGCGAATGTTTGTTCTCGGCTTTGGAGCGTGCGATCTGAAGCCCTGCTGCTGTGTCGCCTCATATGCGCTGACTGGCTGCACGATCGGCACTCTCAGAGGCTGCGCCTTCGATGGCGGTGGTTCAACATAAGGCGGTATCTCCCTCTCGCGTTTTTTACCTCTGGTCTTGCCATTCAACTTGATGTTGGAGGATTGCCAGCCTGTGCCGGGAGGGGCCTCAAATTTGCTTGCACCTGGGGGTACTTCAACGGTATGTGAAGCATTTGGTCTTGCAGTATAGGAGGTCCTGTTGTTGGGCTTTGAAGGTGTACTTTGGTTCTGAACATAGCGGGCCCCAGTATGGCCATTCCAAGTTTTGTCCGCGTTGGATGGCGTGTGCATGTTGTAGTGGATATCTGGACGCGAACGGCTCGCCATCTGAGGTCTTGGGTAGGTGGGAACGCCGGGAGGAGGGCCGTGGTTGATCATCGGCTCTGGGTAATTGAAGTTTGGCGGCTGGCGAGGTTGGGTAGCAGGCCCTGGACCTAGACCGTAACCATTGCGTCCTGAAGTGTACTGGTGTGATGCTGCATGGGGTTGCTGATATGCACTATATGGTCTCCGTGAGGCGTAGTACGAAGTTTCTCCATATGGCTGATGGTGTTGCGTGTGTGCTTGGTACTGCTGCTGCTGCTGCTGATGTGGTTGTTGGTAGTTGGACGTGCGCACAAGCGACTTGAGACTGAGGTCATACTTTCGACGCTTCTCTGAATCGATAAGAATTTCCTTTGCCTTGTTAATCAGATGGAATTCGGTTCCATCATTCACACCTTTCTTATCAGGGTGGACCAGGCGTGCCTTGTCCTTGAACGCCTTGTTGATCTGCGCCGAAGTGGCATCAAAGGAGACACCCAGTACCTTGTAGTAATCCACTGAGTCACCTAAGGTCATTGTCACTGCCCGACTGTGGGAGCTTCTTCCGCAACGGCGTTGGAACGTGACTTGGTTTTCGCTTTCTCCCCACTAGAGAACAAAACATCACAACATCTCACAACATCTCAAAACAAGACGATCCAGAAAAAAAAAAAAAAAAGAGAAAACCAGCGATGAGGTAAGCGCCGTAGTAGTGAAAAATCGCAGTCAGAACTATTAACCTGTCCCTAGTGGCGAAGCATATCCGCGCAATTGATTGTCTGAGAAGTGGGTTATAGCTTCCTGGAACTTCTCTTTCATTGGATTCCCCACTTTTTTTTCTTGTTAGCGCAGCGCTTTAGCTTTGTCTCTGTTCCCACATCATCTCTAAGACATGTTCCATCTGGCACAGGGACTCTACACACAGTGGAACCGCAAGGAGGAGTACGCTATTTTGATATTGGGACTGGATTCTGCCGGTAAAACCACACTCCTGGAGGCTTTGAAACAGATCTACACACCCACCGCCAAGCACTTACCGCCTGAACGCATCACTCCCACTGTGGGCCAGAATGTTGCCACGATACCCATTGACAAGAAGACGGTATTCAAATTTTGGGACGTTGGTGGGCAAGAGACACTGAGGACTCTGTGGAAGGAGTACTTTGAGCATCTACATGGCATTGTCTTTGTGGTGGACTCGACCGATCGCAAGAGGCTCGAGGAATGCAGGGATGCCCTCACCCAGATTGTGACAGACGACGAGGTCGAAGGTGTTCCCATCCTGATGCTGGCGAACAAACAGGATGTCGAGGACCATCTGGAAGTCGTTGATATAAAAGAGTTGTTCAACCCAATTGCAGAGCATCTGGGTGCCAGAGACAGTCGTGTATTGCCGGTGAGTGCCATCACAAAGGATGGTGTGAAGGAGGCTGTTGAGTGGCTCAGTGTGCGTGTTGTTAGAAACAAAACCAACAGGGCACCAAAGTTGAAATAGAGGGCTACTGCGTATTCTCTGCTACAAAACATTCTTGTAGGTACATTAGCATTAGTGCGTAGAGGTCTCCTTCAGTGCTGTATCAATGTCCTTGAAAAGCACACTCCATCTGACAGCATTTCGACTTTTTGAGTCCTCAATTGTGTGCTCGTCGCTGGTGATTGGCGACGTACAGTCATTGTTGCCATTTGGTGTGTCAAATTGCGCTTCTTGCTCGCTCACAAGCGCAGCCTCGTCGTCAGAAAACTCCTCACCTTTGATGTTATCAGAGTTCAGGCTGCTGCCGTCGTCGGAGAATCCTTCTCCTGACACTTCAGAGTTGATCGATTGTTCATCTCCTTCACCGTCATCCTCGTATTCAGAGTTGAAAGCGTCTGAGTCAAAGCTGTCGGAATCCGCCTCATCATCTTCCGTTTCCAAGTCCCCGAATCCAATCTGGAGACGAGATATCAGCACCTCCATGATCTTCTCCCATGACCCCAACCTAACGATGTCATTCCCCTTCAATTCTGAGTTCACTGAATTGTTGTGATTTTGAACAACAACGACAAGTTGGTTCAGAATTGGGAGTTGTGATAGTATCGCATTGGATATTGCACTATTCGTAATAATAACAAGTGATACATCATCTGAGTTTCCAGCCAAAGAATTAATGCAGTCAGATATGGATGGAACCTGGGTAGCCTCTGGCTGGATTCCAATCGAGCGGCTGGTTGTCTCGCCTTCGCCATAATCGACAACGGCTTTGAAGTTGTGCGAATAAACCATCTGGAAGTCCTTGAACTTCATTCTCAAAACCTTGGAAATATTCTTCAAAATTGTGATCCCCTCGTTGTTCACCAATGGTGTGTGATCCACAAGCAAGATCAACTTCCCCTTCTTTTCGAATCTCATGAGGTTTGGCACGCTCTCGACGACAGGAGTTGTGTCATCCTCAATATTCATTGGGGATAACAGAACAGATAACGTCATCTGATCGCCACTCTCATCGCCAGACTCTTCAGTGATGGACTGTGTACTCACCGAGTCTCTCGATCTAATCGAGTCGCAATCACAGATATTATCGCCAACCAACTCCAGCGTCGATGACAAATCGTTCGAGTTGAAGACAAAGTCGTAATCACATAACCCTGCGATCCATTTCTGCAACACTTTGTTTGATTTATGTGTGATGTATAGCGTCTTGTTTCCAAAAACTGCTTTCAAAGTTGTGCTGTTCGGGGTCTTGATGGAAGGGGTGTCTGGGATGGTATATCGAATGAGTTTTGAGTAAGAAACACTGACAAGAATGAGGCAGTTCTGGAACAAGTAGCTAATCACCTCTTTGAAGCTCTCTCCTGTCTCACTAATATCGAGCTTATCGACCAATCTCAACACTCCATATGAATCCAATTCGGCCTCCTTCATGGCTGGATCGTAGTTTGCACGAAGTCGGGAAAGCAGATTGGCAACATGTTCCGCTCTTGATAATGCCAAAGGGATAATGTTCGAGCCCAATCGGGAGGAAATGGCGTTGGGATGGTCAAACTGGGATATTGTTGGAGATGGAGATTTCGGTACAGATGAAACAATGGATGATATCGCTGAGATGGAAGAGCCTCTTGAAGCTCTTGATTTTGACCTGGAGTGTGAACGGCTGTAAGGTCTCTCGGGAATATGAATGCTCAGGTCCTTGGCATTCTTGTTCGAGAGAGACATGCCCTGATAGTTGTGCGCGGATGGATGTTGCTGGAGAGGTTGTTGTTGATGCAATGCTGGCGAGTCGACCACTGAATCCAGCAGCGGTGAGCTTGAACTTGTTTGGCTCTGTGAGTATTGAGACATTTGGTAGTTCGGAGGAGGTCGAAATGATTGTTGAGCAGCATAGTACTCCGGGTTTTGTTGTGGGGCACATATGAGAAATCTCGAGATGATGCTATCAGTGATTGTCTCCTCCAAGGGTATCGCCTGTTTGCCACAGACTTCGCATGAGGGAAACATTGAGTATGGGACGGAGTGTTTGCCCTTGGAGTCCACGTCGAGTAGTAAGTAAAGGCATTCTTCGTGGCAGGCGTCCCCACAGTTCAGCTCGATAATCTTCTCGCTGTTGAGTCTTGAGGACATCAGCTCGTCACAAAAGCAGCATTTCTGGTTGATCAACGTCTTTCTGGCTTGTTTAGCCAGTATGTTTGATTTGGTATGAAATGGCTCGACCTTGGGTGGTGTTGCAGAGGTAGCAGGATCAAGCCTCATCTCCGAGCGTGTAGTCGAAGAGGTGGCTGGTGTGATCAGGGTTCGAGGGATTGAGGTGGTTCTCGAAGAGTACAAACGCTCTGAATGGTCAGCAGTCATACTGATACCAAATGATGAGTCATGTGGGGGCTTGGTGGCGCTTCTGGAAGATAATGAGGGCTGGATTGGGGATGAGTTGGTAGAGACAGACCGCTGCTTGGACCCATGGAACTTACCCTGGAGCTTGGCCCATCGCGAGGAAGATTTAGGGGTGTTGCTGGAGGATACCCAGCCAATTCTCGGCGTGGATGGTTCCTGTGACATTTGCTTCTGTGCACCACACTGAAGGAGAACTGTTAGGGGGAAACCTCTTTTGTTATCCCCACCTGGTTTCCATGGTTAGTGTGTTTTTTTTGAGGCTTTCCGCGAAATATGAAACATCGTGTGGAGGTAAAAAAAAAAAAAAAAAAAAAAAAAAGAAGGCAAGTGATTGTTCCCGATCGGGTACTTTACCCCGTTCGGACTAAATGGGGCGGAATAAGGTTACCCTGCGGTAACCCCTTATCGCAAACGCGAAAAACTGCCCGATATGTCACTCCTCCCGTAATTTTTGGCGGGGCAGTGGCACAATAGAGAATCCGTAATTGATTTTTTTTTTAGGCCCAAACAAACAAACATACACAGCTTGGCCCATAGGTTGCCACCTTGGAAAACAGAGTGATAAAAAAGCAGCTGGGATTGAGGCAGCGATGGCGCAGATCTACGGGCCACCGACGCTCACAACGCCCTTCACTACCAGCCGCAACATGTCCATTGTCAACTCGCACTACTCGCAGTATGGTCACAGTGTCCTGACCCCAACCGGCTCCGTCTACGCACAGAGCCTGTCAACACTGAGAAGGGGTAACAGCGTGCTGACACGCACCGGCGGGAGCAATCACAGTGCCTGGAGCATTGACAGTGCGAACCCGGGCCATCCCAGCCCCCCTCACACGCTTTCCCCTGATCCGTCCAGCAAGAGGCCCAAGACAAGCTACCGATCCTTGTTGATTGACAACAATGTGACCAAGTTTTTTAAAAAGACACTAAAGGACCCAGACAGCTTCAGCCTCTTCTCCTCGAAATCAAATCCGCCTGTCAACGTGAGCAGCCTGCCGCACGAAGTGCTCAAGCTTGCCCTCTCCTATATCAACGATCACAAGACACTTGTGTGCACACTGTATGTTAACAAGCAGTTCTACAAGGCATCTAAACAGGTGCTTTACGCAGAACCAAAGTTCTCATCCACATACAGAGTGGCTCAATTTGTCTCTTCCCTCCGTGAGATTCCTCAGAACGGTGCTCTTGTCAAGTTGCTCGATCTGTCGAAATTAAGCTCCGGTTTGCTGATCAATGAGGAGTACATTGAACAGCACAGAGATCAGTTTGGTGACATGAACTCAATCCATTCCAGCTTCAACGACGAGGAACTGTACCTGGACTATGCACTTGCGTCCTGGAGGGACTGGAAGTACAAAGGCGATCCTCTGTATGGCTCCTTGATGCTCAACTCCTATAACTTGTCCAAGACGAAGTCTGCCATCAGTGTCAATTCGATGTCCACCGTCACCACACTCAAATTGAGTTTCTTGAGAAGACTGAAGATGGGCCTCAATGACGAACTGACCATCAAATTGAGCAAGGTCCGCCACAAGCTCTTCGTTTTCAAAGGCGGCCAATCTGCTAAGAAGTTCAAATCCGAGATCCACAAAGTCCACAACTCATCTGGTGTGGACCATCCGTTGAAGGGAGCTGGCTCTGTTAGCTTCAACTTGAGAAATCCAAAGACGCAGCCTTTTGTGGAGAGTCACCCGTACACAAACAAGTTTCTCCTCAAGTACTCTTCGTCAAAGGACATCCCACTTGGATACGTACTTTACATGATTGAAATGTGTCCGAACATCACACATCTCAACTTGTCCTCTTTGTCCTTGTCCCAAGACTGTCGCATTGAGTTTCGTGACTCGGTGAAGCCATACCGTCAAATCTCCTCCTTAGTGGAAGATGTGCTTCCAGAGTCACCGTCTCCAGTGGGGGGATGTGAGAGTGACAAACCGGATCCTTCAAAACCGTTGTTCTTATCCGATTGTCACCTCAACATTAAGAATCTGGCCCAGAATCATGAGCTTGTGAATTTGCATGAATGGGAGATTCTGCAAAGGGTGGCACAGTTGGGAAATTTACAATCCTTGAACCTTAGCTCCATCTCTTGGTTGGACTATAAGCAACTCAGAGACTTTCAACAAGCATCCAGATCTGTGAATGAAGGCGTGTTGAGAACAATTGACTTGAATAACTGTGGAATGCACAGAGGATTGAGATGGGCAAAGGTTTTCGACAAGGACTCATTTGATGCGTATTTTATGAGTGAGATTGAGCCACGGGAGGAGAGAGATCAAGAGGAGATAGAAGTATTGATTGCCAGAAGAATTGGCATGAACTACTGATAATTTCCTGACAGGTACTGTTTGGGTTTTCCTCGGATGTTCTTAATTCTTTTTCTTTTTTTGGACCATATTTGGTATTGATCATATTGTTTTATGCTGGCTTCTTTTATTTCTTTGATTTATTATGGGCCTCTTTGGTATGTCTAATTTTTGCTACTGGATTGAATTGGTACTTGACATTACTAGTGTGTTTTTAAAAGTTTTACTTGGAGTATGTACTGTGGTTTTGATTGCTTTAACTTCTTTGGTTTAGTCTATGCGTAACATTGATCTATTAACTAATTGACTAAAACGTAGTTTCACTGGAGATTGCGATCGTTCAGGTGTACTCCATACTCTCTGCTACTGGTAATTATCGCGCCGCGCATCAAGTATTTGGTCGTTACTATTAAAGCTGTTACTTTCTCACGAAGGTATGAAATCACCAGTTAATGTCAGATCCATGGGCAGCTTCACACAATCTGAAGTTCTTCATCCAAACGGAGTTCAAGACATGCTTACCTGTCAGCCTTGTCTCAATGTTGGGGTCCAACATTCCATATAAAGTTTGCTTTCTCGATCTATAGTTATCATCGCCAAATTTCAAACTCTCTATCGGCTCAAATGTGCCATTCTTTCCTTGTTGTGGTCTTCCTTTCAAGTACTTGACATATAGCGGTTCAGATTCCTTTGCAATGACCCAGATATAGGTACCAGTAACCATGGTCAAGTAAAGTGCACCTGCAGCCCAGATATCAACCAGTCTTGGGTCATATGGATCATCCAAGAACTCTTCCGGTGCAACATATGGTTCAGAACCACAAGCACCCGAGCTGAAATGAATCTCATTCTCCCATGCAGTTTTGAAAACAGCACTGGTGCCGAAGTCCGTGACCTTGGCAACTCCATCGGTGGTCAACATGATGTTTTCTGGCTTGATATCGCAGTGAGAAACACCCTTTGAATGCATATAGGTAATAGCATTCATGATCTGCTTCATGTAACAGTCAGCTTCCATGTAGTGCAAACCGTCACCACGTGTCTTATCAATAAGGGAGAACAAATCGCCAGCTGAGCAATATTCCAAGATCTCCGAGTAGATGCCGGAGGAGTTTTGCATCAAGTCTAGTGCTTTAACAATGTTCAAGTGGTTTAGCGAGTTAGAGATGACAAATTCTGATGTTAGACGCGTGCTGAAATGTTCAATATCCTCTCCGTCCTTCAACTTCAGTTCCTTCACAGCGTAGAAAAGCTCCTTTTTTGTTATAGGATCATGCTTGGAGACGAGTTTGACAATGCCGTAAGAACCCTTGCCAATGATGCCTTGAACCTTGCCGTACTTTTCGGACAGCTTGTAATTCGTGTTCCCACACAGGGCTGGATCTTCGTGGTTTTTGATTTTTTCCGTCAATTTGGTGATCAAGTTCAACTGAGGCTCATTGATGGCGGCACTGGTGAAGGCATTATCTGCCACTTGGGTGATATCTAACCCTTCCTCCTCAGAGCTCTCCTCATCCTCGTCATCATCTGAGAAATCATCCAGATCATTCTGACTTAGATTATCTTCATCTTCTTCATCAAAGGTCCTTCTTGATTGAATGCTCAGTCTCCTCTGAAAGTCCATTCGATTCTGTTCAGGAAGCAAACTGAACGCCACGTCGTTGGCACCTGCATTGGTTGACCTTCTTAGGAAACCAGAAAGTATTCCTGAGGATGTAGGGACCTTCTCGAGAACTTTGGTTGGCTTCAACATGTGCCCATGTGAACCATCATCATACAACCTCAATGAACCCTCTGTTAGAACAACGTGTGGTTGCTTGGTCGGCTTATTGGAGATGCTAGCACTTCCATCTGCAGAAGGGCGTCTGGGAATGGACAAGTTTCTGGCATTGGATGAATTCCTCGTCAATGAAGATTCTCTGCTCCTCGTTCTTGATGGTTCTCTGGACGGCACTCTTCTCGTAGACCCGCTTCTTGACAAAGACTGAGATCCTTTTCTGGACATTGATACAGCAGGGGCCAACTCATTTGGTGGAATTGGAGCCAGACCAGTTGACGCTAAGGTTTCAGACAGTATTATCTCATCATCAGCGGAAGGTTGCAATTGTGAACCAGCTGGAAGAGAGGCACTGGATCCAAGGACACCAGTGGAGATTGATCCATTGCGGTTGCCATTAAAGTAGTTCTCCTCGTGGCCGCTGATTGGAGCATCGCCGGGTTGTGGCGACAGCTTCGGTGACTTGAAAAAGCTCTTGAACTGAGATGAAAGCGATGTGTTACGTTTCACATCTCCGTTGGGATGTTGACCGTGAATTTGTGGTGGCGCAGGATTCGTCTTCCTTTCAGGGTCTTTGCTCTTGTTGGACCTCAGCGACAGCGATGGCATTCTGACTGTTTGTGTGGTATTGTTTCTCTGGTTGCGAGATATGAAGGCGGGCTATAATTTGTTTGAAATCCGTGAATTGAGTGTATCCTTCCCTGTCTGAGAAGATGGATGTTTTTATTCTATTTTTTTGTTGATTCTGGTGCCAGCTTTTTTTTTTTTTTGTGCGCTCCACAAAAGAAAATAAAATAAAAAAAATAAAAAAATGACATCATTTTGGGATGTGAGGTCATATGGCAAAATTCGAAGCGCCCTACTCCTTCCTTTTATTCTGAGAAATTCCTGTCAGATAGATCCCAAATCAAATCTTTTGATGCAATGATGTTTTGCGCTGGTTGATTTCCGAGTTTTTGGGCTCACTCCTGAAGCTCTGGGTTTCAATGCCAGAAACGAAAGCACCTTGGTCGGCGGCCTTCGATCCGTATACCGCATCGAATCAATGTATCATGATTCATGTAATTGTTTGCACTGATTGGTTCAAGTCTCTATACTCACCATCACAAACATTGCTTGGGTAGCTTTTTGAAGTGCGATTCGACTGGATTCTCTGAGTCAGTTAAGACTCCGAGATGTGTTTAATACTACGACATGTTTGGTTGTTAATACTATAACCTCTTAGAAGCTGATGCTGTCAGTAAATTCGTGCAGAGACGTCACATCTCAACTTCCTGATGGCTGTCTCTCAAAATTCGAAATAGAATTCTGGAGCTCACTTCTATACATGTCATGGGATCGCAAAACAAATCCTGCTAGAGGTGATACTATAAGTCCTCTCAAAGTGGTAGAAGGTTAAAAGGGGGTATGTATTGAACCGTATTGATCACCGATTCTAATACTTTTGGAGTCCATGATAAAGAAGTAGAAGATGTGGGGGGCGAGGCAGTCTTCAAAAGGCAACTAATGGAACGGGATATGAGTAGAATTACCGAATCGGGAGGAAAGCAAAGAAGTCCTCGCATGATGTTGTCATGTATGATTGTTGGGTCTTGTTGTAGCAGCAATTCACAATTCGCTCGTTGTTCTCTCTGATGGGGTATCAAATGATTGCTCAGCCTCTCCAAACTGCCGAGCCCGAGTCTCATGAAGGAGTCAAGACGTCACACTGCAATCCACGATTCCGCGAAACTTTCCCGATACGGATACCCGGCTGGGAAAGCTTTCTCCTTTCATGCGAAAAATGGATAGATTTCTCTCTGACAGATAAAGACCAGAGGGAATTTCAATTTGTTGTACTTAAAGGAGCAATCTGTACACGGAGGCGGTTTCTTCATACCTCCTTAACTGACTTCTATAATACCAAAATGTCTGAATCGTTGACCAAAGACCTTATAGGAGGCATTCTACAGGTGAGTGCTGCCCCTCTCTACTACAGCCCCACCCTCGGCAGGTGTACTAACGGGCAAATATAGGGAATTAAGAGATCAGGGAAGCACATTCTTAATTCCTACGTTAAAGTGCCCATCGGTATTCTCATCATGCTTTCCATCCTGTATGGAGTCAATGAAATCATTTTGCTCACATCAATCAACTTCCCAGCTTCAGTCACATGCATGTTAATCCTCTACTTTGGATTGGTGATATCAACCATGATTTGGGGAGAATCAAAAGTTGCCAAATTCATCAAGATTGTGGATATCCCCGCTGGTTTCTGTCTGAGATGGATCAACATCTTTTTCACCCCAGCCTTTGTCACCTTGCCCCTTTGTTCGTGGATCAGCGCTGCCCAGGCGTTAACCATTGCAGCGGTTTTTGTCATTGGGTACGTTTTCTCCACATTCATCATTGCATACTTCACAATCTCAGTCCAATGGTTGTTGAAGAAAGTCAGAACGAAGTTGACTGGTAACAAGGACAATGGCCAAGAAGATCATGGCAGAGAAGTGGCCAATGACCAGCATAGCATCAAGTCTGGTCTCCCTCAGAACGATTTGGAGAGAATGAAGTCATTGGATGACGTTCCGTTGGAAGTAATTAAGGACTTGCCCAAAGGTGACACAAACGAGATCGAGGAGGAGTACATTAGAAGGATCAGCAGGGAGGAAGAACAAGAATTGCCACATTTCATCGACCACGAGCTGTCTTCCGCCTCTTCAATGCATTCCGTCACGCTTATGAACGACACAAAAGAGATCGATTATCACTCTCAAGGAGAGGAAACAGTGTCTGATACTTTTGACCTATCAAACGAAACCAAGATGCCTGGGAATGATGTTCATCGAGGAACGATAGTGAAATTATGCCGCAAGAGAAGAGTCTCCAACTTTATCAAGGCAAAATTTGATTACTTTGTCTTTGGAATCTTGTTCATTGTTGGCCTTCCAATATACTTCTCCGATATTCAATACGAGATGCCTTTGCAGTTGGCCATTGCCATTTTTGCCTTCCTGTTCGTCTACAGGTTCCACTTCTATTGGAAAGGCCTCAAGAAGTGCATGCACCCAGTGTTGATTTCTGTGGGAATATCTCTTGCATTCTATGCAGCCTTCTCTGCCATGAAGAAGGAGTACTTTTTGAATACCATTCGTCAGTACAAGACAGGCAGAAACTACCTGCACCTTTTCAAGAGTTCTTACAAGAATGTCAAGCCAGGTGCCGGTGATGTTTTCAGCTCTTTGATGGATGTTTCAATTGTTTCACTCTCCATTCCCATGTACAACTACAGAAGGGACTTGAAGAGACACTTCTTGGAAATTCTCCCAGCAATCTTGCTAATGTCTGCAGGAACATTCTTCATCTACCCACCGCTTTGTTACCACATTGGCATTGCGCCAGAGTTTGCTCTTGGCTATGCTGGAAGATCCATTACTTTGGCTCTTGGTACTCCATTTGTGCAGGCCCTTGGGGGAAACGAGTCTATCATGGCTGTTACTACCGTTGTCTCCGGTGTCCTTGGTGCTTTGACCTATTCCGTTTACTTCAAGCGGATTCTCCGTGTGAAGGAGGATGACTTTGTGACCAGAGGAATCACTTTGGGTCTCAACTGCGGTGCGATTGCCAGTGCACATTTGTTGACTGTTGACCCTCGTGCTGCCGCGATGAGCACTCTATCTTTTGTGTTGTACGGAACGATCATGGTTATCCTGGCTTCCATCAACCCGATTGCTTCAGTCATAAAGGGGTGGGTTGGCATGTGATTTCTTTCCATTATTCGATACGATATTAATTTAATGACTTGACGACCTTTTAATATTCCCAGTTTTACTGTAAGCCAAACGCTAACAGCTACATGTTCGATGGAAAATCATGTAGCGGCGCCATGAAGTGCCATGCTAGCATTTGACAATTTGATTGAGAGCGACTGGAAACGGGTTATCGACATACAACACGATAAATAGTCATTCTTTGGACATGCACAGTTTCTGCAATTCAGGGATCATAATTCGCCATTAGCTTTGAAGGTGTTGACTGTGCTAACTCTCCAAGCCTTGATGACACCCTCAACGGCATTCAAATCCTCAACCATTGACGAGCTGGGATTCTCAATCTCCACTGATGCACCTTTGAAGATGGATGAGTCGTAATTAGTGAGCACCTTCACCTTCCACCCACCTATCGCCAACAGTGCATCCTTGATGCCGATATGTTTCTGGCCCAGTGGTGAGGACTCAGCAAATTCCAGCATAAACCGGTTTTGGAGATTGGATGATTGAAGTGGGAGCTGGGTTAAGGACATTGCTGTGGCTGAGATGAGTGCGATAAGTGCTGTTTTCAAAAGCATTCGGTTGTTGGGAACAATACAGGGGGTTTCATCTTCCGGGGGTGTTTTCAGAACACCGGTTTCCGCGATACATCTTGCTTGACACATTGCCGTCAGTGACAACACTAGAAGCCGTTTACTACTTGCTTTGGGAAATTAAGTATGCTGCCATTGAACAATCGGTGATGGAGGCTGCTTTTCTGAATTCTGATTTCCTGAAACAAAGGACGAGTCATACCCAGGATCTTGCACTGCAAAGTGCCCTTGCAGTCTTAACTGTTGGGGTGCGATGTGCAATGGACTCAGTAGTTTCATTCTCTCTAAGTTTAAGGAGTTCACGCTCCAATCGAAAAGCATGTAACCAACTAATGAATCAGGTGCTGGGTTTCAGCGTTGTATCTACAGTTTCACTTATAAGAACAGGTGTTTGTGTAATGTATAAACTGATCTAGGACAACATGAAATGTTGTAGTGTAAATGCATTCTGCTCATAAGCTTGGAGTGAAAAAAGACGAGGTAAATGGTATCAGATGGTATCTAATGACAAACCAAAGGAATCAGAAGGAAGAATGAAAACGAAGAGCTAGGCAACAGGGGGAAAGTGTCCCTAGGAGGAGGAAGAGAAGTCGCAAGACAAGCTGTACTTCAAGTTGTTGTTGGCATCCCAGATACCCCAGTACTTCTCGACATCAGACGTGCCAGAGGTGTCTGGCTTCCAAGCCTCATCAAAAGCCTCAAAGGCAATAACGTTGATACCCCAACCTCTGATACCACAAACGGCATCCTTCCAGAATTGTTGAGCGTTCTCGACACTTGGTTGAGAGTCTTTAAAGTGGGTACCTTGGGTAGGCCAGCCGGTCTCACCAACCCAGAAGGTGATGTCAGTCTCACCCTTGGCGGTTTGGATGGTTTGCAAGGCTTGCATGATGTCGTCAAAGAAGGAGTAAGAGGAGTTAGCCTGGGTTTGTCCCTGCCAGTAGGAGAAGGCGTTGGCAAAGACAAGGTCAGAAGCAACAATGGCCGGGCGGGCAGCACCGTCAACCAACACGTTCCAGGAGTCAACGAAACCGACAGGGATGCCGGCATAAGAGTTGCCGTCAGAGTCCTTGATGGTGGCAACCAAGTCTCTGATGGTGTTGATTCTTTTGGCCAAATCCTGGGCAGTCATGTCATCTCTGTACAAAGCCTCTGAACCGACAGTGAATGCCTCGATGGTGGATCTCTTGAGGAGAGGCAAGTACGCCTTTAGGGCATTCTGCTCGTCTTGAAAGTGGGCATCGTCGTTTGGCCAGATACCGAGGAAGAAGGAGAAACCGGCCTCTTGAACAACAGGACCCAGGGTCTGCAAAGTGTTGCAGTCGGAGGCAGCGTAGACTCTGATCTTGTGCGAGTAAGGAGAAAGAGTGGACAAGTCCTTCTTGTACTCGTCAGCAGTCTTACACTGTCCCGCGTTGTCCTTGACACCCAAGTTGAAGGCAAGCTGGCCAATAGCGTTGGCGGAGGAGATGGCGCCGGCAAGGGCAACGAGTGTGGCGAAACGCATGCTGGTGGGTCTTTTCGAGAGGGTGGTTGTTTGGAATAAACAAAGGACGTTCTGAAGATCTCGATTTCAATTTTTGTGTTTCAGCGCGAAAATTCGCGAATCTTGGTTCTATTTTTGGCTCGTAGCTTATGACGTAGTTCCAGCCTGGCAATGGCCAGATCAAACGTGATTCGATTCGAGAATCGATCGACAAAGCTGTGGGACTGTTTTGTTTCTATCTGATAAAAGAAAGGCTTAACTAATAACCGTTTCCACCACATCAAGGGACCTTCAATGGAAGAAAGCTATAATGACTTAAGCACATGATTCTGGAGACCCAAACTCTTTTTGGTCCATTTTGCTCCTGAATTGGCAAGCAGTCAGTGTCGCGCGTGTACTCATTCGAATATCGAGACAATGATATTACACATTATTATTCAGTTTTCTTTTTATTCAGGTGTATAATGGATTCCATCAAGTTAACTCTTAATACTAACTACTCCTGGATCCTCGCCTGACCCACCCATTCCCGATTTCTCGCTCCCTACGCTCAAAGCCTTTTGACAGCTTTCGCGACCAGTGATTTCCGGCCAGACAAATTTCCCTTCAACGCTAGGCGGTTACCACACTTTTACGATCAGCTCACGCTCTTACGGTATTCAATGGTATTCAAGGTTGGCTACGTCCCGGAGCACTTCTCCACCCCACTGTTCTTTGCCCTCTCGCACTCTTTCTTCGCCAAAAACGGCATTGAGGTTGAACTTGTCCCGTACCCATCCGGTTCTGGTCATCTCATCCAGTCACTGACTGATGGTTCGCTGGATATTGCGGTGGGTCTAACAGAGGCCTTCATCCGTGGAGTTGCACAGGGAAATGACAGCTACAAGATTGTCGGTACCTACGTTCAATCCCCATTGCGCTGGGCCGTCAGCACCGGTATTGATCGCGACTTCACAGATAAGGATCAATTGGCCGGTAAGAAGATTGGTGTGAGTCGCATTGGATCGGGATCATACGTCATGGCCTTTGTCCTTGCTCTTCAACGGGGGTTTGAAAGACCTTTCTTTGAGGAGTTCCCGGTCTTGTCAACTTTCAAGAACTTGAGAGATTCTGTCAACCTAAAGGAAGGTGCTGAGCCTTCAGATGCCTTCATGTGGGAGTACTTCACCACCAAGAGATATTACGACTCTAAGGAGGTCAAGTACATCGGCGATATCTCTACTCCGTGGCCATCGTGGGTCGTCAACGTCCGCACTGAAATTGCCGACACTAAGACTGAAGAGCTACAAGGATTCCTTGCTGCTGTCGAGGAAGGTATTACGTACTTCAAGAACAACACTGAGGAGGCTGTGAAGTACATCTACACTGAATTGGATTACTCTGAGGAGGATGCCCGTGAATGGCTGAAGACTGTTGAGTTCACTGAGGGGAAGATTGGCAAAGTCGACACTGCTGTTGTCGAGAAGACCTATAAAGTTTTGATCGAGGCTGGTGTCTTGAGTGATCCTGAGGAGGTCATTGTGAAGCGGTTGAGTGAGGGTGTGGTTAACAGCGACTAGCTCACAATCAGAATTCTTGGTATTGATGTTCATTATGGGAACTGCAAACATTGATCATTAAGGCTAAAAACTCAACTCGCGCAAAAACATAAGATATAATAACTCATCCTCAGACAATAAAAGGATCTATACAGGGTTTTGTGCTACTACCACAGATGCTTCTTGCGTCAAAAGGCTTCAAAAAGTCACGTGATGTTTGAACTTCCAAATCAGTACCTAAACATTACCCGGCATCGACACATCCAGCAAAACAAATGTTGGACAATTCAACAGGCGAAAGGACTCATTTACAAAGGAACCACCGAAGAGCTGCCAAAACGCGCCATTTAACAAGTTTAAAACTCACATGTCTATTCAATTACAACCAGGCCTAGCCAATGAGCCCCTGGATAGAGTCCTCGAAGACCTATTGGTCCGGTTCGTTGTGAACGCCCCGGCCGAAGAGCTCGCCACCAACTCCAGAGTCTTCTTTCTATTTGAGGAGGCACATTGGTACTACCTTGACCATGTCCGCGCCCTGAACCCAGAGCTTCCACTTTTGAAGATGAAGTCCTTCTGCAAGAAATTGATTGAGGTCTGTCCTATTATTTGGCATGGAGGTGACCCAGATGCTGGCTTGAAGGAGTTTGTCAGTTACAAGCAGAGTATCCCTGTCAGAGGTGCAGCGTTGTTCAACTCTGCCATGACTAAGCTGCTTCTAGTCCAAGGCGTTGAAAGTAACAGTTGGAGTTTCCCGAGAGGCAAGATTGGCAAGGACGAGGATGATGCCGACTGCGCTGTGAGGGAGGTGAAAGAGGAGATTGGAATGGACATTTCTGAACACTTGAATCGTGATGAGTACATTGAGAGAACACTCAGAGGAAAGAACTACAGAATCTATGTCTGCAGAGACATTCCAGAAGACTACAACTTTGTTCCAGAGGTGAAGAATGAAATTAGAGATATTGCATGGATGGACTTCAGAAAAATTGGCAACAAGATCAAAAACAACAATGATCAGAAGTTCTTTCTTGTGAATGCCATGTTCCATGCGCTACAACAATGGGTTAAAAAGAACAAGGGTGAGTACAATGAGACCCAGTTGAAGCTCGAGGTTGAGACCCAGTTGAAGTCTATGCTCGGTTTGAGCATTGAGACGAAGAAGAAGAAGACTTCCACTCCAGCTGTTGACCCAGGCAGAGAACTACTTGACTTTATCAGAAAGTCGTCTGCTGAAAAGGAGCTCAAGGCTGTTCAGCAGCAAATCCATGACACCAAGCAACAGCTTTCTGCATCTGCATCACAACAATCAGTCCCACAACTACTGCCATTCCCACAAGGTGGCCCCCCACAGGCAGGGTTCCTCCCATTCCCACCTCCTCCACAAAATGCCGCATTCTTCCCACTGCCATTGCCAATGCCAAACATTCACGGTTTGCCACTTTTCGCCAACTATTCTGTCCCAGCACACATCCCACCTCAGGGCCATCCTGGCTTCCCACATCCGGGACACCAACACCAAATCCCACAACCACATGAGATGTCTGCTCCTAATGCAAGCATGCTTGCTCGCCCATCATTGAGCTTGACTAAAGGCAAGAATGAGGAACAATCCCGTGAGTTGCTAGCTGTTTTGAATCAGGCCAAATCGTCAAATGCAAAGGATCTATTAGAATTGTTCACTAAGGGTGCAGAGAAGAATTTGCCTAGCACGCCAGGTTCTACCTGTAAAAACTCAGGTAAGGTTTCTGCAGCGTACACCTCCTCCCTGATGGATCTTTTGAAGAAGACACCAAAGGCTGACGAAGCAGCCAATTCCAACACACCAAACAACACAGAAAACAAGATTGATGAACACAAGACAGCGGAAAAAGTTGCGTCCAAGGCATCTCAGGATCTGTTGAGCTTGCTCAAGGGTTCATCACATGACAGACCACAATCGCCAATTTCACAACCTAATTCCGGACGTGGAACACCATCTAGGTCATCGAGAGAATCATCAGCTGCTCCCAAATCAAAGGTGAAGTTGTTGAAGCGTGGTGAAAATGCCTTGGCGGCGTTGAATTCTGGTTCCGGTGCGTCCCCTTCGCCACAGACAGTGGAGCAACCACAATCGCAGGGTACGCAGACCATCGACTCTGAAGTCAAGTCTAAAGGCGAATCACCAAAGCCGTCGAAAGAACTCCTAGTCTTGATTAAACAATCTAAGGCGCGCTCACAGGCTGCCCAGTTTGAAGCATTTGAGGATTTCAGTGACGAGGAGTTCAGTCATGACGAGGACGACCATGAGGAGGAGTCTAAATCGTACGAAAAATCCCAAGAGGTTGTTGAAGGAGAATACGAGAAGCAGAATTATCACTATGACCAGGTTGAGGTCAATGAAATTGAACCATATGAATATGAACCGGAGTTGGCTCCGTCACAGCATGAACACGTTGAACGTGCAGCATCGCCCCTCATTACACATCCAAACTACGCGGATCACTTGAAGCCACAGGTGCAGTCCCAGCCAAAGGAGACCCCAAAGCCAAAGAAGATGGTGCTATTGAAGCGCGGCCAAGACCTTCAAGACCTTGGCGACATCAAACCTACGACACCAGAGCCGGAAGATAACGATAGCAGCAGCAGTAACGAGGTGTTTGAAGATGCAAGCACTTTTGATGACTCAGAGCTGCCATCTTTGCAGGATATCAGATCTGGATCTCGGACCCCTAACGCGAGAAGCGACCTTTTGAATCTCCTTCATGGAGGTAACCAGGCTAATTCCAACACTACCAATGAATCCAATGGTGTGAATTCCAATGTGAACCCACCCAACACGTTTGACTTGAAGCAACTCGAATCCAGCATGGATGAAATTGAGGCCAGATTTGACACTCCTCAGATCACCCGCGACGAGACTGCTTCGAACGACCTCCTCAACCTATTGAAGCCGAAGTCTATATCTGTTCCTTTGGAGTCCCGTGTTGACAGCTCCAAGTTGGATCTTCTGAACCGCAACAGACTCCCACACTCATTAGAGCCCGTTATTCCTTCTCCACAGGCAGAGCCAAAGAATGGCTCTGCCTCTGCATCTTTGCTCAGTCTACTAAAGGGACCTTGTACAAAGTCAGCCGATTCGTCCACCGATGCCAGCAGTGATTTGTTGAAGATGCTGCACAATCAGAGTCCAACGCCGCAGTCTGCACAGCGCGGCGCTTCGGCAAGTAGCGAGCTCCTTGGCCTATTGCACAGGAAGCCAGCGGCGTCTCCACCTCCTACACCTCTCTCTTCAGAGAGCCACGAGTCTGGAAAGCCAGCTGCTGACTTGTTAAGTCTGCTCCACGGCGGAAAGTAGAGATGTCTATAGAGAAGAACAGAGAGTCTGTGGTTATGCTGCCCTGCCCCGTAGCCTCATCTTCGACCCTCCAAACCGAAAATTTATTTCTTTGATAAGCATTCTTCAGGAGAAACTCAGTCACTGCCATCCGCTCCCCAAGTCATGTCCAAGAAGATTCTCTTCCTCCACGGCTTCGCCCAATCCGCGCAGATATTCTCCGGCAAGACCGGAGGCCTGCGCAAGTCGCTGATCAAGCAGGGCTACGACCCCATCTACCTCCAAGGCCCACTCGAGCTCAACACCGAGAACGCCGGTCATGTGATCTCTTCGGATGTCGATCTGTACGGATGGTGGAAGTACGGTGCGGATGACTACAGTGTTGAGGAGGCTATTGAGGTCATCAGAGAAGGGTGTGATCAGGGCGAGATTGAAGGCATTGTGGGCTTCTCACAAGGTGGTGGGTTGACAGGACTACTTGCAGCCAGATACAAGGAACTGCTGCCGAATCTGAAGTGGGTGGTTGTTTTCAGCGGTTTCAGACTCATGCCAGAGAAGTTCGATGTGTTTTACGAGCCAAGCATCGAGATCCCTTCACTTCACGTGATTGGTGAGCTGGACACTGTCGTGGAGGAAGGCAGATCTTTGAAGTTGTTTGACTCATCACACGAGGACATGAGAACAATGTTGAAGCATCAAGGTGGCCACTTCGTTCCGAACTCCAAGGACTTTGTCAACAAGGTCCTTGCCTGGATTGCAGGTGTCGGGGCTGAAGACGCGGCTGGCGCTGAAGAGAAGGAGGAGGAGGATCTGGAAGATTTAATGGCCGCCATGGATAAGTTAGGAAAGGCATAATAGAAATTCTAGGGGACAACCAAAATGCGATTCTACTGTGTATAAATATTACTTTAGAATTGGCCCTCAGTGCTGCCAGCGCCACTGCCACTCAATGAGCTGCCACCCATGACAGCGCCAACAGCCTCGTCAAAAACTGCGTTGCCACTCCACTTCTGGTGAGTCAGGACATCGCATCCAAGTTCTCTCTCCTTGGACTGAATCAACTCAACGTATGCCTTCATGCCTTCTGTCTCGAATCTCTGGGCCAACTCCCAGGAGCTGACAGCATTGGAGTGGAGACCAGCAAGCGACACCAACTGCAAAACAAAACCCTCCTTGGCCAAGTCCCAAATAAAGGATTGCAATTTGGCGTCGTCAAAGCCATGACCAGACCAGTTGAAGGATGGAGACAGGTTGTAAACCAGCTTCTTGTCAGGGTACACGGCGTGAATTCTGCGGGAAAACTCAGTAGCATAGGCAACGTCTGGCGTTCCTGTCTCTAACCATAGCAAGTCCGCGTAGGGGGCATATTCCAGCACCCTCTTCACCGCAACGTCGATCGATGGACGTGTGACATAGTAACCTTCCCTGGTCTTTGGGGCCTCCCAGTCAAACAAAAGACCGTCATCGCCTGTCAGAGAACGGTAGAGCTTGCGTGACAAGTAATTGGAGTTCAAATGCTCAGACTTCTCCAGGAATTCACAAAGCATGTCGCTCTGGTTGATCTCCGCGAGTCTCTTCTCAACCGCCTCGTTGAAAGTGTGGAGCTTGTTATCGGCGAGCCATTGGGATTCGAGGTCATTGAGTACCTGGGTCGAAGCACCGTTTCGTTCCGCTTCAGCCAGCACTTCGCTCAGTGGCTGGGTGTCTGTGACGACACCGAGGACAGAATGGTGGTCTCTGCCATCAACGACAGAGCTCAAAAGGGCACCGGACTCGGCATCACTTCTGGCAATGATCAAGTTCTCCGCTCCAAGAAGATCAAATTGCAATCTCGTGGCAATCAATCTTGCAATGTGCTGGGACGTGGGAACGAGAACCTTGCCTCCCAAATGTCCACACTTCTTTCCACCGTGCAATTGATCCTCCAAATGGATTGCACTGGCACCTTTCTCAACAAACAGCTTCGCCATCTTCATCACAGCACCAACGCCTCCGTGGCCCGTGTCCGCGTCAGCAATGATTGGCTTGAGGTAGTCGACGCGCTTGGCAGTGTCCCTCTTCCCAGCTGGGAGACTGATCCATTGATGGTACGACTTGCGGTCATGGAGCTGCTGCGCCTTGAACAGTCTTTCCACTTGGTTAGGCACCGTGTCGTAAGGGTAGTCACCGAAATCCGGGCCAACCTCGTTGGTTGTTGTCAGTGTCGAAGAGCAGGCCCAGCCTGACACATAAACCACCTCCTGGCTCTGCACGTTTTGGGACATCTGAACCGGATCTGTCGATCCAAGCACTGTCACGGGCTTTTTCTCCTCAAACCTGCGGTTAAACAGATCAAACAGCTTCTTGGACTGTGTCGAGGAGGCAAACGTGTTGAGGAGACCACTGCCCTGGTGGCGATGGATAAACTCGGCATCGTAAGGACGCACAATGCCTTTGAACCGCGGCGACTTGAGCCAATTGGCAATCTCCTGGACCCTTGCGCGACTCATTGTGTCTTCTTCACAGAGAACCATTCAAAAGCCAAACAATGTCGCTTTTGCTGGGGAACCTGCTCTGTTTTTAAATTGAATGGGGCCAGTGGCAATTTTGCAATGAGGTCTTTGCCCAATGCGGAAGGTGGTGTCGATAGTGGGGCTGCTGTCTTGTGCGCGGGATGAATGGCCGGAAGGTCACTGTCGCTCGCGGGTTTCCCAATTGGGAAAGGCGTTCATATGAGACAATGCTTAAGAAAGTCGGTGGTCTGGGACTGCACAGTCCGGCCGATCATATGGTCCTTGTTTCCCAGCCATTCGGCTTGTTGACAGCTGTTGGGAAATTGTGTGGAATTGTGTCAGCTTTGCAATTCCGGGGTGCATCAATATCTCGAGGGGGGCATGACTCAATGCCGATATCGGGAAAAGCCCGGTTTAGGTTAGCACTGGGGTTTCACATCAGTTCGGAGAAAACACTGACTGTCTCACACCTGTGATTTTCGTTTATTTCATCCCATGTACATGTTTCAAGCATCCTTCAACTGGTCGTAGTTCAATGTCAGTTCCCCGTTCTGTTCACCAAAGAACACCACTGTCACAGTCAAATCATCTCTATAGTTCCTGGACATCGGCGAAGGAATTGACACCAAAGTTGACACATTCTGTCTAGATCCTCCATTGCTCAATGCGTTACGGATCAAATGGGTGGCCACATTGTCATCCTCGATTAGGTATTGGTCGATGTACTTGTTCTGTGGCTTCTTGTCTGGTCTTTCGCAAGCCTTGTACTTTGCCCCAGAGATATCGGTGACATATGGGAGCTTCTTCACTCGGAGAGCATCATTGGCTGCGTCTGACTTTATGAGAGGCAGACCGGTGGTTATCTGCTTCTTCTCCAGCCATCTGATAATCAGACCAACAATCTCTTGATTGGACAGAAACTCGTAGAGGCCGTCTGTGGCAATGACTAGGAAATCGTTCTTCTTTGGGTTGATTTTTGTCGTGGTGATGACTGGCTCAGAAGTGACATATGGCGCCGTTGAGTAGGATTCAGGTGGCTTGGGGAACTGTCTTTGGAGTATCAAAGGAAGGGTACCCAACTTCTCAGCTTCGAGTGGATTGATCTTGTAG
The DNA here is from genome assembly GCA_030569275.1 of [Candida] sanyiensis. Classification (NCBI taxonomy): domain Eukaryota; kingdom Fungi; phylum Ascomycota; class Saccharomycetes; order Phaffomycetales; family Phaffomycetaceae; genus Barnettozyma; species [Candida] sanyiensis. The sequence continues at coordinate 25,250 of JAJMKO010000019.1, read as the reverse complement.
ACGTAGTCTCCAAACGCACGAGTCGGCATCAAGCGACCTTTAACCCTGCCCTTTTTGATCACATCCTTCTCATAAGGATGCTCGTTTCGCATTCTCTCTGCCTCCTCTGGATTTGACCCAGTTTGATCAATTGATAAGGATTTCACTGTCCATTCGTCCTTGTCGTTCAAAGAGCCAAGAATGGCCCGAGAATCGCCAGTGACAGCCACTTTCAAAGTTTTGGCCCGGGAGTCGTAGACTGTGAGCAAGGCGCAAGAACCCGCCTGAGAACCAAGAGCATCTTGAACGTTTTGTATGCTGGTGGGATCGACCGTCAACCTTTCCAATGCTCCATGGACAATGTCTTGATCCATCTTCAAGAACCCCTGCTTGATAGCAGCATCAATCAGCTGATCACTGGGAGACTCCTCGTTTTCATAGAGAGGCTCTAGCTCGGCAGTCACCGTGCCAATAAGTTCTCTTTTCAAACGGGCACTTGTCTGTCCTCCAGCATGGCCATCGAAGACACCCCAGAAGTACAGATCAACGGCGTTCTTGGTTGGAACAGCGATGGGTTTCAGAACCTGCGCCAGTTCGTCTTCGCTTGGTGAGTTGCTGGGAAGCTGCGAATTATCAAATCTTAGGACACCGGTGCCTCTGTCCGTAAATACGCTCTCTTCTGCCTTCCTTAAACGTTTGTTGACCTCCATGTTGTTCAAGAGGGAAATCGTAAGAGATCTCCTGCATGTGAGTTGCGATTTCCTGCTGAGGGAAACGCCAATTGAAACGGGATTACAACCGTGCCTGAGGGACATCATATTGTGTTCAAAGAGGGGGGGCGGCTAAACACTCCAGGGATATCGTCTTCGAACTGATGCAAGAAGTGGGCTTTTTAGATCTTTCCAGCGTAAAAGCTGCTTGTTTCTCAGTGGCCCTTACCAGATGACATAATCGCTGGGGTTTTCGGTTTTCGCGCATTTTGAGCCTGGCCTATTTTCCGAGTCCACAGTTTCCCACAACCACACAAAGCAACCAACCCAACATCGCAGCGGAGTCCATGACTTTCATCTTTATCACATCACATGCGCTGAAGACAGCAAGAAGGTCACTCCCAATATCTGCCAATCAGCTGGCTGCCTTGACGCGCCGAACTGGCCCGCAGAGGCCACTCTCCTTTGTTTCCGGCAACAGGAGAACCAGGCAGAACAAGCACTCGCGTGAGCTTAGAATCGCCGTCGCATCAGGCATTCTCCTCGTGACCTCCTACTTATCCTTGTCGAGTTACTACCTCAGTGACTCTGGTGAGTCCAGTTCGTTCCCTAACTTCGGCAGTGCGAAATCAGTCAAGAGCAACAGCACTGCGGGAAACAGCACGGACTCCTCCAAGAAGCAGAATATATTCCTGCTCAACGACGAGGAAATCACCAGACGTTTAACCAACCTGGAAGAGTCCTTCTTTGTCAACAGAAGCAAAGGCGTCGTCAGATACGACGTGGCGCAATTGCCAAGTAACAATCCAATTGAGGATGACAGATCAGAGGCTGTGATCACTGTTCCCATTGAACAAGAACTGCCAGAAGGTGTCGTTGAGGCTGTCAAGCAGGTTGCAGATTTCTACTTTTGGGGTATCTACGACGGCCATTCTGGTTACTACACCAGTTTGAAGCTGAGGGATGAGTTGATCAACTACGTCGTTACTGAATTGGGATCGGTCTACAAGCCAAGCACGACGTCTCCTGGATACCGAACCATTCCCACTCAGGAGCTCATTGACGATGCTATCAAGCAGGGATTCTTGAAACTGGACCAGGAGATTGTCAACAACTCTCTGAAGAGGCTATTTGAAGATCCATCCAACAAGGCTAACGTCATCAACTCCCTTGCTGCCTCTTCCGGTTCCTGTGGCTTGTTATCTTTCTATGACTCGAGCTCCCAGTTGTTCAAAGTTGCAGTCACCGGTGATTCCCGAGCCGTGCTCGGGTCCTTGAATGAGGATAACCAATGGACTGCCAAATCACTCTCTGTTGACCAGACTGGTGACAATCCAGAAGAAGTGGCCAGAATTCAAAGTGAGCATCCAGATGAGCCAAACGTGATTAGAAATGGAAGAGTGTTGGGATCCCTACAACCATCCCGTGCCTTTGGTGACTGCAGATACAAAGTCAAGGACATTAATGGCAAGTCTGTGGAGACCCTCCCGGACCATCTTAAAGTTCATTTCAGACCACCACCAAAGACCTTCAAGTCCCCACCATATGTCACTGCGGAACCTGTGATTTCCACCACCAAGATAAACCCATCCAAGAACGACTTTGTTGTTATTGCTTCTGATGGTTTGTATGAGCTTTTATCGAACGAAGAGATTGTCGGCCTCGTTGTCAAATGGCTAGAAAAGAACAACACTACATCTGCATTAAAGACCTCTTCATCAAGCTGGAAGGACAACTTATTCAACTCCAGTGAACCGAAGAAACTTCCAAAGATCATTGACATCTCAGACCCAAAGTACAAGGACTTCCAACGCCCTCCATTCCGCAACAACCGCAAGAATGGATCCCAAAGTGACGAGTACATTTTGGAAGACGAGAATGTGTCAACACACTTGATCCGTAATGCGTTGAGTTTGGGTGGCTCGAAGGAGTACGTCTCCACTTTGGTGTCCATTCCATCGCCAAAGTCTAGAAAATTCAGAGATGACTTGACTGTTACTGTGGTGTTCTTTGGCGAAAGTAAGCATAGCAACACCGCAGTCAATATTGACGAGAATGAAGGTGGCATGGAGGTTAACGTCAAAGCTACCAGAAATGGACAAGCCAACGTGAAACCAAATCTTTAGGGCTTTGGGAAAGTTAATTTTACAGATAGACGTTGTACATAATTAATACACCAAGAAGATCATGAGAATGCAGGTGTATATTACTCAAACATGTCTTTTTTCTGGGCTACCATAAATTGGCAATCGTAGGCCCACCTTCCCAGTGATTTGTTGTCAGAACCGTAGCCAATGTCCTTCACGGTCTCCTCGTGGCTCACAACAAAGAAATTACCAATCAGCTGTTGCAAATCACTCTTGGTCAACTCCAGGCCATTAACAGGGACCTCTCGCCTTTCTCCTGAGGCTAGCACAACTGTCTGTGTATCCGAGTCATCTTCAAAATGCCAGAGAAGGGGGCCAAAGTTTATCCATTCGCCCTCTGGCTTTAAGGTGTGCTTGATGGCTTTCAGGTACTCAATGACATTTGTGGCAGTGTCCAAAAAAAAAGTGGTTATAATCACATCAAAGGCGTCGGTGTTCTCAATTCTGAATTGCTGTGCTCGGGGTTCAGAGGAGTACGTTGGGGATTGTTGCAAGTTTGGAGGCCCGTACATGTCAATGAATGAGCCAGACACAATAGACATCAGATCTTGAACAGGGATTGTTGGATGCTCCGTGATCAAGTTTTGGAGCTCCGAGGTAGGGTGAACATCAGGAATATAGACTGGTCTGGTCTGGAAAGCCCTTGATAGCTGGTTTGACGTCGAGTGAATGAAAGGGAATATTTGGTAGTTATTGACCACGAACGTCGAGTTCAACATGAAGTTGGACAGGAGAAGCATGAAGTAAGAGAACTCGTTTCCTTGTACCCTGAATCCCTTCTTCACAAGCTCAAAGTTCAACCTCCCGAGACCAGCACCGGGCAAAAGGATGTTCACATTCTGTCGGGATTCAATCTGTGGGAATGACTTCTCAAGTTCATGAATGACTTTGCCAAAGGACTTCTCACGCTCTTCAACTCCATCATTACTCCACTCCCTCATAAGCTGTTTCAAACAAGCCTTGACTTTGATATAATCGGCGATGGTCGCCTGTTCCCATCCGGTAGGAGTGCTTTGTCCGATCCACTCTTCAGCCATAGCCAGTGCCATTTTCTGGAAAAATGCAGAGTTCTGTTCTATACAGTACTCCAAGGTCTTGATATGTTGCGGAAACCACGCCAGAAGTATCTGTTCATCCTCGGGTAGTGACTCATACCTGGCGATCTTTGGTGCAACCAGCTCCTGAAGAGCGAAGGTCTTGTACGAGTAAAACGCGTTTCTAAAAACTGTTAGTGCTTGACTAATTGCTGAAGGATACTGGGATCTTGTAGAGACAAAAAGCACTCACAGAACCCTAGTCAGTGCTTTATTCTCGTCCTCATCGCTCATGATTGATGAGAAACAACCAGAGTTGGGCCTATCTTTGGATCGTGAGTTTGAATAGGTTTGTAGGAGATTCCAAGTTTTGTACCATAAAAGCATGGAGTACGATTACGTAATTGTTCTGTCCTAATTCCTATTTTAGCCTGCACATATACGCACAGCAACAGCCTCCAAACCCAAAAAATTTTGATCTTCAAGTAAACCAAGAGATATATACCCTGTTCTTCAACGTCATTTGATGCTAGTCAAAGAGTTTGTGAGTTCCTTGCGGCTTCCAGAACGGTAAGGAAATGATACGTCACATTGTTACAGAAAGTTCATCAACTCCGACCAAAAGGCTCTAATTATTTACGTCATTTCGATTGGAAGAGCTTAGAAATCTTCAAGATCACAGATCGGATCACTAACCTGGTGTCATCCGAGTTGTGTGTCGTACAACCTATTGAATTTTGTAAAAGTTTTAATCAAACCATCCATGGAGGCTCACAGAAACAAAACAGGCTTGCGTGCATTAAAAGGGGTAAGGGGACATAAAAAAAAAAACAATAATCATAATCTTAACAGCTGCAGTTTGAAGTCTCTGCAGAGTCACTGTGGATGTTCAAATCGACTCTATTAGTCTGCTGCTCAGTCCCGGTCTGTGAATCAGCAGCATCGCCAGCCAATGGGATCTTGGAACCAACGTTCAAAAACACCTCCTTGACACCATCACCAGTCTTGGCTGAGGTCTCCATGAATAGGAGACCTTCTTCCTCACTCAATTGTTGACCTTCCTCGTAAGCAACTTTTCTTCCCTCGCCATTGGCCAGATCGGCCTTGTTACCAACAAGCGCAATGATGATGCCTTGGGATGCCTGCTCATGGAGTTCTTTGACCCAATGGCGAGCCTTGATGAAAGATGCAGGCTTGGTGATATCGTAGACAACCAACGCAGCTTGCGCGTTACGGTAGTACATTGGGGCCAACGAGGCGAAACGTTCCTGACCTGCAGTGTCCCTATCATAACGTTAGTAAATTGGCGCTTGGGTGTCGGGTCACAAAAAAAAAGAAACAGATAACACTTACCAGATCTCGAACTTTATTGTGCGATCCCCAATAGCGCATCTTTGAGTGAGGAAAGCTGCGCCAATGGTTGGTTCTGTTTTTGGATTAGTATCATGTCGATTGTGTAGGTAGGTGTCAAGATCTACTTACCTTTGTTCTCTTGGAACTCATCACTGACAAAACGCAAAACAAGGGAAGACTTGCCCACAGCTGCTTCACCCAATAGAACGAGCTTCACGGGAGTAGCTTGTTTGCTCATTGTAAATGGAAGGTTGTAGATGTGGGGTTGTTTGGAGTATTACTGTTATCAGGCTGTCAGTTTAAAGAAAAAGGAAAAGTCCACCGGTGTGTGGGTGTGTTGATAGAAGGGAGTAAGAAAAAAGAAACTGATTTCGCCCAGGATCGAACTGGGGACGTTCTGCGTGTTAAGCAGATGCCATGACCAACTAGACCACGAAACCAATTGTTGATTTTCTGGATGCTTTCTACGGAAGGATCTGTCCTCGATCACGTGACCTTAAAAGTGTACAGGACATGGATGGCCTGGGCTGACTGGGTCGCTACATGTCGTGTGACCCTAAAGGACCCGGAAAACGTGTTGGAGAGAATACAAGGGGCTAGAGTATCCAGATAACTCACAGGCCCCGAGGCTCTCACAGTTGGTAGCGCCTCGCCATTAGCGTTGACTATTTTAATCTCTTGGACGGTCTCATCGTGTCTATCTTCTCATCTGTAACTTTCTTGTTCTTTTCTGCATTCTCAGCTTGTCTCCTGAGTGATTCGGAGTCCATTCCATTCATGTCAACAACTTTTCCCCAGCTCAACATCATGGTTCTACCACAAAGCAAAGTCGGGCGGTTAGTTCAATGGTAGAATAACAGCCTTCCAAGCTGTAGGCATGGGTTCGATTCCCGTACCGCTCATTTCTTTTTTTGCTAGTCTGGCCTGAGCAGGGTAATAAATGATGGTGTTTTATACATTCAAAGGGGTCTGTTTCCTTCATAATCTCAAGTTGTCTTGCTTGTTAACTGACCGGTGTGGAAACTGGTGTATGGGTGAGGCAAGACTAATCCCGCCACAAAACGTCCAACGACAGTTAAAAAGGGAAAGGACAAGGTATGTCCCGATGCAAGAACAGGACATGTCTTGGAGTTTTGGGGGATAAGACATGTCCCCACAAAACAAAACGAAATCGTGGACAAGACACGGATGGTATTTCGCCTGTCCCATTGAACTTTTGATGAAAGACAGGAAGTGTCTGTGTCTACAAAAAAAAAGCTGGGGGGAGCCCAAAAAAAAAAGGACAAATATCAGCATTCTTACTCGCCTGCTCCCCATATCTAAGACTCTAAGTAAGTACACTTAGAAGAAGAGCCCCGATGCCCATCCAAGAAGTAGCAACTCCCAAGCTGGCTGCAGCACCAGCACTACGGCTTGAGGTGCGAGAAGACGACGCGGTAGCAGTGCCACTGGCGCCCGGGACCGTTGTTCTGGTGACCCTGGAGGCACTGCCCAAGCTGCCAGCACCGCCAGTCACGACAGGGCCAATGCCACTGGCAGCGCCGCCAGTGGCAGTGGCAGAGTACGAGGCGACTCTGGTTCCACTTGGGATTCTGTCCGTAATGACCTCAATGTTCTCCGTGTCCGAGTACTGCGCCTGGGCAAGGCCAATTTCGAGGTTCTTCAAGTCGTAGACAACGTAGGCAGATCTCAGGAAGGAGTCACCGAGGATAATCTCTGCCGATGGCATCATGGCCAAGGCACACACGGAGCCGGATATGTCGAGCGGGATGACAACGTCGGACAGTGGGACGTTGATCTCAATGCCCTGGAAGGTGTATGTGATGACAATGGTGGACGACGAGGAAGGACAACGAACGAGGTAGGCATTAGACTGTTGGTCGAATTCGGCACCGAGGCTGCGGGCAATCTGCGCGATGACCGACTCGGGCAAAAAGGTCAGCGTGGTGCCGGAATCCAGCAGCGCTGGCACCGAGGTTTCCATGATGGTGACGCTGTTGGACTGCGAGTTGATGGCGATGGAGTTCAGCGAGATCTGCAACTTGATTGGTGAGGTGTAGCCCCTGCTGGCCAATGTGTTGATGATTGGGACAATCTGCAACGGGCCCTGGTACTTGGCGTGGTCGACACCGCCAAACAAAACGGTGCCTGTGGACGCACTGGCCTTGTTCAGGAACAGGGAGTAGGCCGGGGTGTTGATCAGGCCGTCCTCCACCATCTTCACGGGCAGGTTGGAGTAAGTGTACGGCCCGCTGGCCGCGAGCGCACCGCTGTTGGTCGACTCGAGCCCGGTGAGGCCAATGCCGAGGACACCCATCGACGAGTTGGTCTGGTTGGCCACGGCGAACGAGAGTCCCGTCACGTCGACGCCGCCAATGTTGAGGGTGTCGACGCCCCAGGAGCCGAGGGCGTATGTGCGGTCACCGTAGACAATGAAGAAGTCGGTGTTGTTGCTGGTAAAAGACGTCGACTTGGCCACGTTGAACGTGCCAAACTGGGAGCAGTCCATCGTCGCCTGCGCTGGCGAGACGGCAGGCACGTTGAGCGCCTTGTTGACCGTTCCCGACGGCGCTTGCGGCGCTTGCGGGTCCGGGTCGCCGCCAGCATTGACAGCCTCCAGCACGTCCGCGTCGTCAACGAGACGGAACGCGTCTCTCTTGTCAAGGGTGGTGGCACCACCACCTTGCAATTGCCTCAAAAACTCCGCGTCGTCAACGACACGCCCCTTCTGCTGGCTTCCCGAGCGGCGGTTGTTGCCATTGTTGGAGGAGCAGTAAGGGTTTGTCGACGACGAGACCCACAGGTCCGACGATCCCGTGTCAACGAGAACAGTCACCTGCTGCTTGTTGGAGCCAACGAGCAGCGGGACAGAGTAAAACGTTCTCTGGTTGTCGAGCTGCATCGCCACGGTGCCGTCGGGGCCTGCTCGCTTGACAAAACGCGCGCTGGCGCCCTCCGTTGAGTCGTCAAAGGTGTTGCCCCGCGAGACACGGAAGTCAATGCTGTGGATGCCTGGCAGCGAGGCCAGGTTCTTCGCGTGGGCGGATGTCGCCAGCAGCGCGAGGAATCCGGACAAAAGCTTCATTTGTTGTTGATTCGGGTGGCGGCGCTGTGGGCTTGTTAAGAGTGGTTTTTAGAAAGGACCTCCGAGGGCGTTTTCCGTTTTCACTTATATAGAGAGAGAGAGAGACACACACACAGCTGCACAGCCTTGCCAAGGAAAAAAAAAAAAAAAAAACTGATGACGAACAGAAAGAACGCGAGAAAAAGAAAAATAAGGTGCTCGGAAGTGATACGAGCAAAGAAGGGTCGGCCTGTTCTTTGAATTACCAAATGGCGACCCAGTTCCAAAGAGAGAGTGTGTGTGTAGTATAACAAAAATAAAAAATCCCGCTGCTGATTGGATAGCAGACGCTAAATTTAGACTTGTGCAGGAGGGGGAGATTATCTGGTACAGCCACGTCGGAAAAAGCAAACGAACCTTCCATGCAACGGCCGTGGCACACCCTCCTCCCCCCCCCCCCCCTCACACAGCCCAATTGCTCTGAAACGGTCTTACTGTTGTTGTTTTGTTGTTTTTTTGGTTCCAACCATACACCAGACTCCAGTTATAACAATTCATCTCTGAGGTTGATACTCAAAGTTCCACGAGTACCAGATAGTGATGGCCAATCAAGGTCATTTTTCCCACGAGAACGATCAGCAGCTCCAGATTTGATATGTATTATACGGTCTCGCGACTTCCCGCCTATGCACCTTGGACGAGAATCAGGATGGCGTCGCTATGCTATGAAATAAGTTGATTTGGTGCCTGGGTGAGGGGGGGGGGGGGGCATTTTAGAGCAAACCGAGTGCCAATATTCCCAGACCCCACGATCCGCTGATCAAACCTGCAGCTGCACCATTGGCACTTGTTCTCGTCGAAGAAGCCGGCGCACTCGCCGTCTCTGTCAGACGAGTGGTGCTGTGAGTCGTGGCGATGGACAGAAGTGTCGTTGGTACCGGTGGAGTAAATGACACGGCCTGAGAAGAATTCGAGTTTAAGTATGAAGTTGGGACAGGTGTCGTTGACCAGCTTGCCGGGGTTGTCCCTGAGACCGATGAGGAAACCGATGGTGACTGCAGTGAAGAGCCGGATGACTGGGACGCGGATGCTGATGCTGATGCTGGGCTCTGGTGTGAACTTTGCGACGCCTGGCCGACAGATCCGTCCGGGTACAGTGCGCCCGGTATCGAATCGTTGTTGACAGCAACCACCTGTTGGCCCTTGGCCTCAAAATTTGCAGGTGCAATGGCAACTCGGTAGTTGTCCAAATCGTAGACGGTATACACCGATCGCAAAAAGTTGTCACCAAGGACAATGCCAGACGGCTTTCCCGAGTCCAAGATTGCCAGGAGACATAGGCCAGTGCCCTGATCACGCTTGAGAAAGTTGCCAAATGGGACGTCGATTTTTGTCCCCTTGAAGGCGATCTCCAGCGAGATGTTGGCGAGCTCAGCGTCCGCGGGGCAGTCCATGTAGTAGAGACCCTGATAGTCCGAGAATTGCATGTTGAATTGCTTGCCGACGCTATCCAGAAGACCCTTTGGGAAGTAGGTGTATGTGGTGCCAGAGTCCAAGTTGGCAGCACAGTCGACGGCGAAAGAAGTTGTCACGCCGTTGTCGTTGATGGTGATATCAGAGACAGCGACCTCGAACCTGATTGGCTTGGAAAACCTATCGGACATTGTGTTCACCAAGGGCAAGACAGTCAAATTGCCCTCGTATTTGGCATGGTCAACACCGCCAAAGAGAACGGTACCTGATTGCGCATCCTCCGTGTCAAGGTACAAAGAGTAAACCTGTCTGTGGATGATCCCATCCTGGACCAACTTGGCAGGGAAGTTGGCATAGCTGTACGGCGTGAAGTAATTCCCGGCGAGAGCACCAACCATTGTGGACTCCAAGCCAGCTAGGCCAATACCAAGAACACCCATTTCAGAGTCGCTTTGGTTCGCAACTGCCACGCTCATTCCTGGGATTTGCAAGCCGTTCATGGTGATGGTATCAGTTCCCCATTGGCCCCTGGCAAACGTTTTGTCCACGTACTGGATGTAGAAAGGAGTGGAGTTCGACTTGAATGAAGAGGATTTTGAAGGGTCGAAAGTCCCAAAGCTGGAACAGTCGATTTGATCTCCCACCGCTTTGCTGTGGAATGTGTCTTTTGAGGCGGATCCCAATGTGCTGCTCTCTTCATTATGTCTCAACGATTCGAAACCAGCAGAGTCGTCAAGGAGCTTGTACTTTTGTTTATGTGCTGGGTCGCCAGTACCTCGCACACAGTATGAGTTGGAAGAGCCAGAGACCCACATGTCTGAGGAGCCAGTGTCAAGAAGCACAGTGACCTGATCGCCTCTGGAACCGATCTGGACCCCCACCGAATACCACGTTCCCTCGCTCTTCATGTCTGCCAGCAGTGTTCCCTTGAGTCCATCATCGGCCCTCTTGTCCAGTTGCAAAGCACCGTAGTTCTCCAGCACCGGCGCTGGCGCATCCCGGGCCGCTGCAAACGGAAGCGACAACGTCCCAATGTTCTTTGCCCCGGCAATTGCAAGGAGGAACGGGGTGAAGAGCATTGGCTTGTGTGTATGACGAGAGGAAAAGAGCAAAGAGGTGCCAACAATCAGAATGTTTTCGATCGTTTTTATTTGTTGTTGTGTTTTATTTTATTTTTTTTTGTCCTTTACGCCTCGAGGGCAAGCGATCTGCAATGCATACCCGCCTTTTTTTAGATCAAAAATGACGTCATTTGACAGCATCCAACATCCCGCCCAAAACGAAATGCAGGTACCAAGTTTTCGGCGAAAAGAGTCCGAATAGCCAGCCAGCCACCTTCAACTCGTTACAAGAGATTCAAAGAAGAATGTGATATGCTTTCTGTCTCTATTGTATGAAGTCAGCTATTGGCTATTCAAAGTTCTCTTTTGGTTGGAAGAAGGGTTTATGACTGGTTTGATGCACAATCCCGGATAAAACACAGCGATGACACCTCTTCTGCCGAGGAAGAACAGTGGCTTTTAACTCTCAAAAAAAAAAAAAATCTGCAAGCATAGCGCGCATGCCTTGGCCCTATTATAAGCGCCTTCGTTTTCTAGATCAAGGTTTGGGGACTCAGTCCCCTCCGGCTAGTACTAACTCGAGCATAGAGTGGGCATTCCTTTATAGTTCGTCAACCCCCCCCCCCCCCCCCCCCCCCCCCCCCCCCCCCCGGACATTCTAGTCATTGTTGTTGTGTTTTTTTTTGGTGCTTATAACTCTTGTTGACCCTGACACATTGTGCCTCTAATCGAGGACATCTTTGAGGTAGTAACTATGGGATATCGCAGGAATATACAAAGAGACGCAAGGTACCTCTCTCTCTCTCTCTGGTCACGACAAATAACCAGCTGTTCATTTCAGATATTCTTAATCACTGGATACTAGTGGCTTTCTGCGTATACATCTTGCAAGTATTTATCTTGCTTGCTTTGCCTTTTTGAGGTCAGTGAAGTGGCTGGTTGTCCAGAAACCCTTGGGTTTTTTTTTGGGGTTCTTGCCCAGGACTACAACTGGCTGTACAATTCCGAAGAAAAGAGGGAAAGAGAAATAGGATAGACGGGTTCGGACTACCCGCAACCCTGATAGTCTCTTTTGATCTCTCTAAAACAGTCCCTCTTAATATGTTACTCTTTGTTGTTGTTTGACCTCACCCCTTTCTCGAGATAACCAGCAAAAAAAAAAAAAAAAAAGCCAGCCTTCTGAAAACCCGGGGAAACAGGAAAAAAAAAAGGTCAGACCAGCGCAGATCAAAAACGTTTGAGGGCTGATGGCCATCGCCCAAGCCAAAAAGTGGCTGGCTTGCCCGAATCATACTTAACTGAAACCTTTTGCTGCTTTGGAAGATTGAGTTTCCAGGATTGTTAGCGTGTTACTCCCCAGATCCAACTTACTGTCACTCTTTTTCAATTCGTCCCCCCTCCACGATGACCTACTACAGACCACCCGTTCTCTTTCGCAAGAACGCCGTCAAAAGAACCGTCTCTGACCCAGAGCTCATATGCCGAGACAAGAAGCACAGGGACACCTGGCTCTACGACTATGACAAGGGCACCAGCCCCATCATCGACAAGGCCACCGACAGCAACAAGATGAAGATTGCGTCCAGCTACTGGAAGATCCCAGACGAGCAGTTCTACCTGACCTCTGTAGCTGTCAACAAGGGTAACCAGGAGCAAGTGGCCGTCAGCTCCGGTGCGAAGCAGGACAATCTATTCATCTACACCCTCAGCTGCGACAACATGGTGCTGACCCACCAGCAGACTATCTCGCTCCCTTTTATTGAGAAGCTCAAATGGTGCACTTACGATGAAGAGGAGAGCTCTATCCTCACAGGCCACAAGAACGGCACTGTCCATCTCGTCTCCATCCCGAACATGGGCGTCGACGGCGACAACGCCCGCATCCTCAAGAGATTTAACCACAAGAAGCACTTCTCCAAAGTGAGATCCCTTTCCATTCGACAGATCAACAGCTCAATATGGGGCACCAACAGCTCCAACATCCTCACCCTCTGTAACGAAAACATCTTCCTGTGGGATCTCCAGCACAGATCCGATGTGCCCATCCTCAAGAACCAAAACCTCGGCATCCACAACTTTGACGCATCCCACCAGAACGGCATCCTCGCACTTGCTGGCGACTTTGGCATTGCTTTGAACGACCTCAGGGCAGCCAATAATTCCCAGGCTTCGATATTCCAGCCTTTGGAAGGCCACGAGCTGTCTGCCAACAATGTCAGGTGGGCCCCCTATGACGCCAACGTGATTGCTGCCTCCCACCTTGACGGTTCAGTGAGACTTTGGGACATCAGAGCGCAGAAGTACTTTGGCAAACTCACGGGCCACAACGATCTTGTCACCTCCCTTGAGTGGTCCGAGGAGTCCTCCTCCGATCTTTACACCGGCTCCAAGGACGGGAACATCATCCACTGGGGCCTCAACTTCAATGAGGATCTCACAAACTGCACACTCAACGGCGGGCTGGAGTCGATTGAGTACCACAAGAGGAGATTCCTCAGTGACGAGCGGGACGTCTACAACATGGTACGCAAGAGACAATGCGGGACATTGATTCCAGCGGCCAATAGCTCCATTACCGAGCTGACGAGTACCAATGAAATGATTTTGTCGATTGATGGATCGTCTTTCCTGGGCGTCCACGGCAAGAGAGGCCTCGATGCATTCAAGGCTGAGGAAGGAACCTCGGCCCTAATCATGGATGAGCTTTTGGAAGCCCTTCCACAAGCCTCTACTCAAGAGTTTGCCTACCAATCCGAAAGTGAGGCGGAGATCGAGGACATCATCGACAGCCCACCACATTCCTCTCCAACCTCCCCAACTTCCACTTTTGTCGGATCTCCTAGATCCCACCAGCCACAGAACACCATCACCAACTTACAAAACACCAGCGAGCATACGTTGACAGATGGGTTCCCATCGCCTCGTCTCTACTTGTCCAAGGAGAGACGCGACAGTGGATCAACCCTGAATGAGGAAGAGCCTGATATCAACTTGGCCTTCACTTATGAGAAAGTGAGGCCTCTGAAGTACAAAGATTATGGGCATCTGGCACCAGCCCATACTTTGAGCAACTACAGCATATTTAATTAATCACATCACGTCTTTGCATTTTTCAAATTGGCGTTAATTGTAGTCCAAAATTTTTTCGAGTTTTTCATTTCGCGGGCTACATAACCTCGGGATGGACGTATTAATTCATCCTGCCAACGAGGTTGGGGGAGGCTATTCAACGCTTACAGTGGCACTGAACAATTCGTTTGATTGGGTTGCCAAATTCATCTATCTCAATCCCCCAAGTTTCAAAGTCGCCGTTTGCAGTACTATTTCATGTCCCTTTGTGGGTCCGATCTGCTTTTGTGTCACTATTTTCTTTTTATTCTTCCGGACTTTGACACAAAGTATAAAGCACACAGGAATAGCAGGAACCATTTCACTTCTTTCACCCACTTACTTTAACTTTGTACAGCTTAGAAGAACACCAGCAGCAATGAGATTTCATACGCCATTGATCCTATTCTCCATCTCCGCTTTCGTCTTCGCCCAGAGCCCCACAGCGGACCAGGCCCCAGGCGATGTCCAAACGGAGATTGCCACCGATGGGGCTGGGGAGACCTTCACCACTACACTAGCCTCTGAGTCTGCCGGCGGGGAGACAACAACCGCTGTCACCGGGTTTGCCTCCCAGACCTCCACCGTTGACGGGGAGTCCACCGAAGAAAACGAGGCTAGTACTGCCTCACATGCTGGCGGTGGTAACAACACGGCTGCTACCCAGCCAGGAGTCGCTGACCAAAGCGAGAACAGTGCGGGCCCCAAACTAGCCACCGCAGGTCTATTGGGTGGTGTTGCTGCTCTTGTCGGTGCCCTATTGCTCTGAGAAGATTCAAACCCGTTACTTCCCGTTCCCCTGGTTTGATGAATCTGGGCTCTTTGGTTGCCTTTTGTTGGCTCAGAATGGCGTTTTCACTTTTATTGTTTTTGTTCTTCGTCATATTCAACCCATTTCTTTCCCCAAATCCTTTTCCACCTTTTGAAATCCTCCTTTGCGATCTTTTTTTTTCCTTTTTCTTGAATCCTCTTTCTTCCTTCTGTCTGATCACCACTAGTTAGTTATAGACCTTATTTTTTTCTTATTTTTTTTTGTTGTGAATGAATCCTTTTTCCCATTACGTCGACGTCCTTTAAATTTTTCCGCATTGGCGAGGGTTAGAGAGGGAGGGACATTTGCCTCCGTCCCATTTGACTGCTTGATGTGGCCCTTTTTTTTTTTTTTTTTTTTTTGTGTGTTTTTTTTTTGTCTCATGATGTTGTTTCTTTGTATCTATACTGGTTCTCCAACATACTTTGGACCTATCTTGAAGTTGTGTGTGCTGTTTTGGTATATAGTTCTTACTTTTATCATAGATTGTTGGGTTGAATAACAACTTATACTTAGATGGTGTTGACGATGTCTTTCTACAGCATCTCAAACACGGATGATGTGTGTGAATTCAAACGTAGTGCTATATACAGATTCACCACAAGGTTGCAAAACTCGTAAAAAGACATGAAGGAAACAAATTAGGCTAAACCTTGAGCGCCGTATTGAGCAATGATCTCATTAATCTTCTCGCTCAGGACTGGGTCGTTTCTAACCTTCAGTTGAATCTTGGAAGCCTCCGCAAAGGAGGTGGCCTGGAGCTTCTCATCCAACGATCTGGAAAGAAGAGAACCCTTTTCAAACAGCTCAATAGCCTCCTCGATCTTGTTCTCTTGGAGTCTTAATTGAGCCAGGGTGATGTGGGCCAGCTCAGATCTGCTGTCAGCGGCAATAGCGGTCTCCAAGGTCTTAATGGATTGTTGAACATGCTCTGGGGTTGGGTCCCTGGCCAAAACAGTGGCCTTGTTGACCAATGGAATGACGCCAATGGTGATGGTTGGTAATAGAGCCTCTTGCAACTTGAACGAGACGTCAAACTGCTTGATGGCAGCCTCAATGTCGCCCTTGTCACCCAAGATCTCACCGTAGTAGTTTGGAATCTCTGGGGAGGTTGGGAACTGCTTCTTTGCAGCCTTGAATCCCTCCTCAGCATCGCCAAACTTACCCTCTCTGTAGTCGATACAAGCCAATTGGATGTAAGAGTAGATGTTGGTTGGGTTCAACTCCTTGGCCTTCTCGAAATTCTCTCTGGCCTCAGCCAACTCACCTCTCAGGTAGTATAGTTGAGCCTTGTGGTAGAAGATCTCAGCAGAAGTTGGGTTAATGGCAACAGCCTTCTCAAACAACTCATGAGCAGCCTCAATCTCTTGCTTGTCGGCAAGGATCAAACCTTGGAAGATGTAAGCTCTGGATCTTGGGAAGATTTGAATAGACAATTGGATCAAACTCATAGCGTTCAATGGGTCAAGCTTCAAGAAGTTAAAGATACCGGAGTACTCCAAAGCGGCGGCGAGCTTCTCGTTCAACGCAGCATTGTCCTCAGTGGCCGCTTGGACATCCTTCTTGTAAGCCTCGGCAGCCTTGTTGAAGGCCTCGTCGGCAATTGCAAAGGAGTCAGTCTCCGACTTGAGAAGTTCGTCCAAACCTTGCTTCAGGAAGAAGTCACCGGATTCCTCCTCTGGGTTCTCGATGTTGAAGTTCTCAGCGGACTCCTTGTCAAAGGCACCGAAGAAAGCAGCAATGGACGCAGCAGAGGGCAAGTTGTCATTCTTACCGCTCTCGTTCTTCTCTTGTTGGACTTTCAATTGTTCCTCAACAATCTTCAAAGAGTGCTTCTTTAAGACACGGTCCAGGACAGTCTCGATAGATTGGTTGTTGAAACCACCAAAGATGGTGATAGCGGTCAAGTCAAACATGGACTCTTCAAACTTGCCCAAGTGCTCGTAGGCGTTGGATCTTCTCAATAGGCACTTGGTGTAGGCAGGGTCCAACTTCAAAGCAGCGGAGGTGTCCTCAACAACCTTCTCGTAGTCCTCCAAGCCAACGTAACAGGCAGATCTGTTCGAGTAGTAGATTGGGTCCTCCTTCAACTCCAGGGCAGCAGTGTAGAAGGCAATCGCCTCATTGTAGTGCTTTTGGCCAAAGTACTCGTTTCCGTCAACCTTCAAGTCAACAGAGATGGCGCTCTTTTGCTCCTCATCCAAACCAGCCACAAACTCCGGGGTCAACTCTGGCAATCCCTCAGCGTTAACTGGGTACTTGGTCTCTTTGGCTTCGGCAGCTGGCGCAACGGCGGCATTGGAGTTGTTTTTAGATTTCTTCTTCTTCTTTTTGCTCTTCTTGGCCTCGGAACCATCTTGGCCAGCGGAGGCGACATCAGCCTGGGCGGTCTGCAAGTAGTAGTAGGAAGCCAAGAGACCGACCGAGACGGCACCAACCGCTCCGATGATGGCGATCTTGTTTCTCTGAACAAAAGTGGCGAAGGAGTTGTCACTCATTGCGGAATTGGTTGTGGAGATCAAAGAGTTTTGTTTGTGTTTGCTAGAACAGTTTTCAGTTTTTTTTTGGTTGTTGATGTTGTTGAAGAAAAAAACCGGTTGGTGGAGGGCAAAAAAAAAAAAAAAAAAAAAAAAAAAA
>JAJMKO010000018.1:117347-158210 GCA_030569275.1 [Candida] sanyiensis | reverse complement strand
CCCCCCACCCCCGAAACTATAAGCCATTAAATCCGAAACCCAGGTGACAGGGATCCAAAATTGAATGGCGTGTGGTTGATGGCGAGAGGAATTGAGAATCAGAGTCTGGAGCAAGGGCGATTCGGATTACTCTTTTTATTGGGAATTGTAAAGAAAAATGTTCTCTCCTTCCAACCCAGCCGGTGGCACCTCGCAAAGCATAGTTACCCGGGCTCTATTTGAGCCGAGAGAAAAAGCTGGGATCCCAACAGTCCCCCTTGTGTCAAACCGTATATATTATATGCTTTCCGAGGAGGTGCAAGATGAGCTCGGTGCCATTGAGGCCATTTATCCAGAGTGTTTAACCCGCGTCAACGGGGGTCTGATAGACCTCAAAGTGCCGCAGCACGAGAATTACAACGCGCGCATCTCCCTCGGCGACAGGTACCCTGCCTGCGAACCACCGCATATCCTTCAAGTGCGGATCGGGACGCAGGACGACGCGTACTTACGCGACGTCTTCAGCGAGCTCCTCGGTCGTGTTTTCCAGCGGGGGAATGTGTGCCTGTTTGAGTTCCTGACTGAGCTGGAAGACGTCCTTCACGCCGAGGAGCAGGAGTCGGTTGCGGCTGTCGCCCAGGCACAGGCGCAGGAACCGATGGCAGCCGCCATCAACGTCGATTCCTTTGAAGGATGGATTGCCAGCGAACCCGTCGTCGACAGGGGCTCGACTTTCATTGCGTTTGCCCTGCTCGTTGACAACGAGGAGGACCTGTGGCGGAAGATTGGCCAGTTGAAGACGGACAGAAAGATAGCGAGGGCGACGCACAACATGCTTGCGTACAGACTGAAAACAAAGGACGGGATCAAGATCTCTGACTGTGACGATGATGGCGAAACTGCCGCCGGGGGACGAATGTTGCATCTGCTGCAGATTATGGACGTCTGGAACGTGGCTGTGGTTGTCAGCCGGTGGTTTGGAGGGGTACACCTCGGGCCCGACCGGTTCAAGCATATCAACTCGACCACGAGAGACGCAGTGCATAAGGCTGGGCTATTGGATGTCCAGCCCGCCAAGAAGAAGAGGTGATTGCATCGATACTACGCATCTTTTTAACTGTTTTTAATGCCTGTGTGCTATTGTACAAAAAAAAAAAAAAAAAAAAAAGCTAAAGCTGCTGTGTGTTGGAGACTCTTTCATGACCGTATCTTCTTGCTCTTGGGTACTCCTCCCGTTGGGTCAAGAGCTCTCTTGTGTCCTTTCTTTTGATCCCTGTCTATTCTCTCCTGCTTAAATGCCCTTTCGATGGCACCTTCCTCATCCTCGTCCTCGTCCTTCTTTGGCTCCTCCTCTTTTTTGGGCTCCTCTCCAAACTTGCGTCTTCCGACAATGGCCTGCTGTTGCAAGTTCAGGGCATTCAACGCACTGAAGCCCACTGATTTCACTTTCGGTTTTGCAGTGTTCTTTGCCTTGATCTTGTCTGCCCCGTCTGTTCTCCATTCACTGAGGTCCTTCAGCTTGGCAACCTTCTCCTCGACGCGCTTCTCCTCCTCCTTGATCTCCGCCTGGCGCATGAACTTCATGTTCAGCACATTGCTGGACATGCCTTTCTTCGCGCTCATTTTGCAACGACGGCTGCTTCTCTTCAATGGTGTCAAACCCAAAAAGTTTCAACCACACATCGCATTTGAAAATTATATATATTAGTCTTTGAGAGGCGCGCGTTCATAACCGTCACCGATACGGCAGTATTCGCGGGCGCCAGCCTCCGCCCCACCTCAAAGAAAAAGGCCGGGTAAATATCTCTACCCGTGAATTTTTTTTTTTTTCTTTCTTTGGGATGAGATGAGCTGCTAGATCAAACAAACAGAAAGCTCGGTTTTCCTTCCCTTTACACTATATCAGCTGACAATGAAGTCCGATTTCAAGTTCAGCAACCTTTTGGGAACTGTTTATTCTCAAGGTAACTTGCTATTCTCTGCGGATGGCACCAAGTTGCTCTCACCAGTGGGCAACCGTGTCTCCTGCTTTGACCTCGTCAACAACAAGTCCTTCACATTTCCTTATGAGCACAGACAGAACATCACAAGAATTGCGCTGAACGCACAGGAGACGCTTCTCTTGTCTGTCGATGTTGGCGGCAGGGCCATTCTGGTCAACTATAAGGCCCGCACAGTGCTGCATCATTTCAACTTCAAAGACAAAGTCCAAGACCTCAAGTTCAGCAACGACTCCTCGCACTTCGCCGTTGCTTGCACACGTTTCATCCAGGTTTGGAAAACGCCAGAAATGGCTGAGGATAGACAGTTTGCCCCCTTTGTGCGCCACAGAGTCTATGCCGGCCATTTCGCCAATGTCACCTCGATCACTTGGTCAAGCGACTCGCGGTTCTTCCTGTCGACATCGAAGGATCTGTCAACGAGACTGTTCACTTTGGACTCTGCCGAGGCGTCTGCGGCAATGACTTTTGCCGGTCATAAAGACACCGTTATCAATGCATTCTTCTCCGCCAACCAGGAGATTATCTACACCATTTCCAAAGATGGAGCGCTTTTGCAATGGGAATACACCAAGAGACCAACCGACGACGACGACGACGACGAAGAAGAAGAAGAAGTCGAGGCTGATCCAAAACTCATGTCCTGGAGAATCACCAACAAAAACTATTTCTTCAGCGAGGCCAAGGTCCGCTGTGCCGCGTTCCACGCCGCCTCGAACCTCTTGGTTGTCGGCTTCTCGAACGGTGAGTTCCGTCTGTACGACCTGCCAGCCTTCACCATGATCCAGCCGCTCAGCATGTCCCAGAACGGCGTCAACACTGTCAGCATCAACTCCACCGGCGAATGGCTCGCGTTTGGATCCTCGAAACTGGGCCAGTTGCTCGTTTACGAGTGGCAGTCAGAGTCGTACATTCTCAAACAACAGGGCCATTTCGACGCGACAAACGCGCTGACTTACTCGCCCGATGGCTCGCGCGTCGTCACTGCCTCAGACGACGGCAAGATCAAAGTGTGGGACGTTGTGTCCGGGTTCTGCCTCACCACTTTTGAAGAGCACACCTCGGCAGTGACGAGTGTCCGCTTTGCAAAGAAGGGCCAGGTCCTCTTCTCCGCGTCGCTCGACGGCACAGTCAAGGCGTGGGACCTGATAAGGTACCGCAACTTCAGAACGTTCACCGCCACTGAGCGTGTCAAGTTTGCCTCGCTGGCGGTTGACCCTTCCGGCGAAGTCATTTGTGCCTCGTCATTGGACACGTATGAGATTTACGTTTGGTCTGTCCAGACCTCGCAGTTGATTGAAACTTTGTCGGGCCATAAAGGCCCCGTTTCGTGCCTGGCGTTTGGCGTCGAGAACTCTGTGCTGGCGTCGGCGTCGTGGGACAAGACTGTGCGTGTCTGGTCGCTGTTTGGCCGCTCGTCGCACGTTGAGCCTTTTGAGATCCACTCTGACGTGCTCGCCATTGCCATGAGACCAGACTCCAAAGAGGTTGCCGTGTCGACGCTGGCTGGCCAGATTCAGTTCTGGGAGATTGAGAATGCCAAGCAGACGGGCAACATTGACGGCAAGAGGGACATTTTGTCTGGCCGTCACCTCGAGGACCGCTTCACTGCCAAAAACTCTGCCCGCTCCAAGCACTTCACGACAATCAACTACTCCTTTGACGGGTTGTCGCTTGTCGCCGCGGGAAACAACAACTCGATCTGTCTGTACGACATCCCGAACGAGGTGCTCCTGCGCCGCTTCACCGTGTCGTTGAACATGACCTTGAACGGAACACAGGAGTTTTTGAACTCGTCGAGGATGACCGACGCCGGCTCCCTCGATCTCATTGACCGTGACGCTGAAAACTCTGACCTCGAGGACAGATTGGACAGTTCGATCCCTGGTTCCAAACGCGGCGGCGACCCTTCCGCGAGAAAGACTCGCCCTGAGGTGCGTGTCACCGCGATCCAGTTCTCACCGACTGCTGCATCGTTTGCCGCGGCGTCAACCGAGGGTATCCTCATCTACTCCGTCGATGACGAGGTGATCTTTGACCCTTTCGATCTCGACGTGGACACAACGCCGGAGTCTGTCAAAGAGGCGCTGAAGGAGAAAGAGTGGCTCAATGCCCTGGTGATGGCTTTCCGTTTGAACGAAACCTATCTCATCCACAGGGTGTACGAGTCGATTCCGACCAAGGACATTGCCCTCGTGTCCGCCTCGCTGCCTGTTGTTTACGTGGAGAAGCTGTTGTCGTTCGTCGGCGATATTGCGATGGCGAGCCAGCACGTGGAGCACAACCTGTTGTGGATCAAGGCCCTCGTCAGTGCGCACGGCAAGTACATCAACACCCATAAGCATGTCTTTGCCAAGAGCCTGAGAGCGGTGCAGAGATTCATTGCCAGGGTGGCCAAGGAAGTGGTCAAAACATCCAAGGACAATGAGTACAGCTACTTGTTCCTGAACGGCACCGCGACGGCTGCTGCTGCTGCTGCTAGCGCAACGCCAGAGCTGGAAGACGAGGACAATGATGAGGTTGTCGTTGATGTTGTGCCAGAGGACAACGAGAGCGATGACGAGGATGAGGCGATGGCCGACGATGACGAGGAGAATGGCGGCTGGTTCTCTGCCAAGGACACCAAGACTGCCTTTGACGATGCTGGCTCCGACTCTGACTCCGACTCTGACTAGATCATTTTATAGACCCCCCACAACTGCATTAATCTGTCAAAGTTTGCGTAGACAATTCCCTGGGGGTCAGAAGCGCCAAAAAAAAAAAAAAAAAAAAAAAAAAAAAAGACGAGGAAAAAACACTGGTACGGGCAGCATCATTTCAGAGGGTGGACCCCCTTTCGATAATCCCTGCAATGCTGTGTCAGTCTTGGACTTGACAAGGGAGAGAGCACAATGGCTGTCTTCCCATTGGCTTTGCCGGCATTAAAGACGCGACAGGCGGTGCTGCTTGTGCTTTCTGTGCTGCTGGCTGTGGCCACTTTGACTGGCGTCTACTCGGGCTTCCTCAGCGTCCAAGTCAGTATCAACAAAAGCCCACAAACACAGCCCAATGCACTCAGTGAGGCCGGGGCCGATAGAGCAATCGGGGATGCTGAGCACGATCGGATCCTCAGCATGCCGCTTTTCCCGCGTCTGCTCTACCTGTTCCACTATCAGAGGGCCGAGGAGGGGCCAATGGACCGCAACGTGCTGCAGACCTGGCACGAACAGATCCCTTTGAACGACGATATGAAGTCCTGGACTCTAGATCCAGCGTACGAGTATGCTTTGTTGGACTCATCCACGGCGTACAGACTGATCTTGCACGAATACGGGCAGTTCTTCCCAGAGATCGTCGAGACGTTCAACGCGATGCCGAAGAAGATCCTGCAGTACGACTTCATGCGGTACCTAGCACTGTTCATCAATGGCGGCGTCTACGGGGACACAGACACGTACCTCAGCACGCCATTGAATCAATGGATCTCCAACAATGACACCTTCTTTGACACACAACCGGGTCAAATCGGCGCCGTTATCGGTGTCGAAGGCGAGTGTGATTGCGAGACATGGAAGGGCATTGTATCGCGCAGGGTGCAGTTTTGTCAATGGACATTCCAGGCGAAGAAACACCATCCGTTCCTCGCGTTTTTAATTGCCAGCATTGTCGAGATGAAGGAGAAGCACTACGATATCGGCACCAAAGTTTTGAGCTTCGAAGGCCAAGATTACGACTTCAAACCAGGCTCAGAAGGGTATTACGACGGCACTATGATGTTTACTGGGCCAGGGATGTTTACCGATGCCGTGTTTGGGTACATCAACCTATTGAGTCCCAACACACCGGTCATCGCGCTGCACAACCAGACGGACACTTGGGAGCGCACGAGGCACAAGGAGCTGGTGGACAAGCACTGGACTGCAGGCGAAGGAGGCAATTGGTTTGGCTGGCAGAATGTGACGAAGTTGTCGCAGCCGATGCTCATTGACGACGATTTCGTCATATTGCCTGAGGTCTACTTCAAAGGCAAGAGCCATGACCCAGAAAATTATGTCGAGCACAAGTACCACGGCAGTTGGAAACACTCGAAGGACGAGAAGCAGGAGCAGGCTACTTGAAAGGAAGAAATCGCATGTTTAAAAGTCTGTCACTGGTTCGAAGACCTGTTCTCCTTACAAGA
This sequence comes from [Candida] sanyiensis, assembly GCA_030569275.1. Taxonomy (NCBI): domain Eukaryota; kingdom Fungi; phylum Ascomycota; class Saccharomycetes; order Phaffomycetales; family Phaffomycetaceae; genus Barnettozyma; species [Candida] sanyiensis. The sequence continues at coordinate 152,072 of JAJMKO010000018.1, read as the reverse complement.
GCTATGATCGATGATCAACAAAGGATCTGGGCCGAGCCGAGATGTGACTGACTATATACATTCCATTGGCATCCATTTATTTCACAAATTTTGTGTGTGTAGTTGTTGGTTATGATCCTGTCTCGTTCTCAGTGATCCCCCCCCGGCATACTTGGTTTCAGTGTTGATTCAAAATCCGGTAATCTCCGCCATTCCTGGTCTCTGCTCGCGGGCCCTGTTGATGCAAAAGGCCAGTGCAGCGTAACGTTTCCGCTTCCGGAAATTTTTGTAGGCGCCCCACATGTCAGAATAAGGGAACAAGTAAAATGGCATGTGAAAGCAGAGCTAAGCAGAGCTAAGCAGAGCAGAACCGACAGGCGCTTTTTCCTATTGCGCTTGTGAATGGCTTGGAAAACAAGCGCAATCAATGCGAACCTAAGCCCAACCCCCTTGCTGCCGTGGCTTTTTGAACGCAGTTTCCACCGTTTGTCTGAGTGAATACATCTCGTGGTACGTGGTGTCGTTTTTAAGTCTCTTGTGCCTGGGCGAAAACGTGTGTCTTCTGACCAGATTTTTGCAGGCGACGTATATAAACAAGACAAAAGTTCCCTGGATCTTGGAAGGACCCCAGAAAAGGAAAGTATCCCCAAAGATGTCCAAAGAAGCACACCTCGAGGAAACACAGACCAAAGATTCTGTCTCTCTGCACTCATCGGAGGCAACTCTCGCCTTTTGGGAAAAGAAGGGCGATCTCGCCAGCTTTGACAGCTCAGACCCGGCACTCACTGGCAAGATCCGTCTCGTCAACGATGCCATCGACGAGATTGGGTTCACGCCTTACCATCTCAAGCTGTTTTGCCTGAACGGGCTCGGCTACGCCGTCGACTCGCAGCTGACGTTCATCCAGTCGTCGGTGGCCCACTACGTCAGGGCCCAGTTTGGCGTCACTTACCCTGCCGATTCCCACGCCATCTACGCAGGGCTGCTCGCTGGTGCCTTGTTCTGGGGGTTTGGCGCAGACTTGATTGGCAGAAAGACTGCCTTCAATACCTCGCTGCTGTTCAGCTCGGTCTTTGCCATCTTGGCTGGAACAATGGGCAACTTCGGCACCTATTGTCTCTTTGTCGCGTTGTCTGCTGCCGCCTCGGGCGGAAACCTTGTCCTCGACTCGACCGTCTTCCTCGAGTTCCTGCCTTCGAAGAACCAATGGTTGGTCACGTTCATGGCTGCCTGGTGGGCACTAGGTCAGTGCCTGGCGGTGCTGTCCGCTTGGTTGTTCTTCTCCATTGAACGGTTCAGATGCGATGCCAGTGACCCAGGCTGTACACCTGCAGGAAACAGGGGCTGGAGATACATTTGGTTTGTCAATGGTGGATTTGTCCTGGTCCTGGCGATCCTCAGATTGCTAGTGATCAAACTTAAGGAGACGCCGAAGTTTTTGGTCGCCAACGGCAGGGACCGTGAGGCCTATGGCGTCTTGCATGGCATTGCGTCCAAGTACAACAGACCTTGCAGCCTCCAATTGGAGGAACTGGAGCAATGCGGCTCTGTCAACAACACCAATTATCTGTTGAACCCTTCCTTTGGCACCATGTTCCGCTCTATTCGCAGCCATATCGCCACTTTGTTTGCGACACGCAAGCTTGCCCGCTCCACGACTCTTGTCTTTGTTTCTTGGTTGCTGTTGGGTATCTCGTACCCATTGTACTCCAACTTCCTGCCCCAACTATTGGCTGCCAGAGGTGCGAAGACTGCGGCTACCTCGTTCTCCGGTGTCTACAAGGACAATGTCATTGCCAACGCTGCATCGATTTTGGGACCTTGCATCGCCGGCGCCATCCTGTACTTCTTCCCCATTGTCGGCCGTCGTGGTGTCATGGCCCTGGGCGCACTGATGACGATGGCATTCTTCTTTGGCTACACTGCCGTCAGAACCCGTGCCCAAAACGTTGGCCTCTCCTCGTCGGTCTACATCGCCATCAACATCTACTACAGTTGTCTGTACGCCTACACACCTGAAGTGATGCCAACGTCCGCACGTGCCACGGGCAATGCCATGGCTGTCGCACTGATGAGATTCATGGCTTGTTTCGTGCCGTTGATTGCTTATTATGCGGACACTGCCAGCGCAGCTCCTGTCTGGATCTGTGGTGCTGCCGTTGGTGTCATTGGCCTGTGTTCTGTGTTTCTGCCGTTTGAACCTTCGCAACAGAGAGTTGCGTGAGTCGTTGGCTGGTAGTATACAAACCCTCCCCCATCGTTTTTTTTTCTTTTAACTTGAGACTTGTAGTTTTGTATAGGTGCTCGGCGTTACTCGGCATTATCCCCCTCCCGGCAGGCGCCCCCTTTCAGCCCCCCTAAAAACATCACCACTTCCGGAAAAAAAACCACAGACGGAGCGACATATAAAGTCAGATACACCGACAATTTTCAACATAATACAGCCAATGAGCGAGACAGAAGGAGCCTCCGCCACTGAACAGCTGCTGCACTGCGCGCGCTTCAATAACGTGGACTTGCTGACTGAGCTTGTCGGCAAACTGCCAGCCAACGCGAGCGAGAAGCACGGCAGCCCAGACAACCACACAGTGTCGGCAGCGGCCGATCTGATAAACACGGCGAGGGACTCGCTGGGGAACTCGCCCTTGCACCTGGCCGCCGCGCGCGGCAACTACGAGGTGCTCGACATTTTGCTGGACCAACCGGGTGTCGAACTGGATCCGCACAATGGCCTTGACGGCGACACGCCGCTGCATTTGGCTGTCAAGTACAGCGTCACTGAACCGGAGCATGGCAAGTTTGTCGTGGAGGAGCTCATTGAGGCCGGTGCCGATGTACTGGCCAGGAACAAGGGGGGCCTGAAGCCGAGTCAAATTGCAGACGGCGAGGTCAGAGACGTGCTCGTTGCTGCGGAGTACGCGTTGGAGGCGACAGCGGATTACACAGAGGTCCAAGGCGAGGAGGCAGATGAAGGCGAGGAGAGTGCATCTGACTCCGAGTGACGGTGGGGGGGTTAACCCGGCCGTTTGATAGAATCGAGTCGAGGAGTTATTATTCCTGGTTGTAGCATAGAAGCTGCAACATCGAAGCTGTGTGCTCTGGCGTTTACCATTGCATTTGAAGCATGCAATGTCCGGGATCAGGTCCTGGGCCCGTCGGTCAGGTCCGTCTGGGGCATTGGCATTTGGCAGTTGATGCCGGGTAACTCATCTCACCGACCCAGGAAAAGTTCAACAAGGGGAGCCGCCTCCTACCAACACATTCACACACACACACACACAAACTCGCACATGTATGCTGGCGGATCGAATCGCAGAACAGGTCATTGGCCAATATGAGTCCCTGCCAGCCAAAGGCAAGCCTGTGACACGCAGCAATGGCGTTAAGGAATGGACTGTGCTCGCGGGCATTGTCGCCATCCAAAACGGCGCTCTGCAAACCATTTGCATCACCACTGGCATCAAGGCAACGCCCTATGACCAACTGTCCAAATCGCAAGGCAGGCTCTTGCACGATTGCCATGCTGAAATTCTGGCGTTGCGCAGTCTCAACCGATTCCTGATTGTCGAGGCTGCCAACGCTCAAACGGGCAGTAGCTATGTTGAAATGGTTGGGGACAAGTATAAGGTCAAGGCAGGAATCAAGTTTGCCCTTTATATCAGCGAGCCCCCTTGCGGGGACGCCTCTTTACACTTGCTTAACTCTTCTGAAGCCGAGGCTTGGACTGAGAACTCTACCGAGTTGCAAACACCTCCGCCAAACGTGCTCCGTGGCCGGGAACAGTTCCATGTGCTGAACATGGCCCGGACAAAGCCTGGCAGAAGGGACTCGCCAATGACGCGGAGCATGAGCTGCTCGGACAAGCTGTGTGCTATTCAGTTTAAATCCGTGTTAAATACTCTGACTGCGAGGATCCTGGACCCGGTGTATATTGATTACTTGGTTCTGCCAAAGACTAGTTCTAAAGAGACAGAGGTTGACCGGTGTTTCAAGGATAGACTTGGATTCTTATCAAGGAAGTCAACTCTTTTTAAAGTGTTGACCACCTCGAAACGGCCGTCGTGTGTCAAGACATCAGATGCACAGGGTTCCAACAACTCGTTGATCCATATCCCGAGCGAAGAGTCTACCGAGTGCATTCAGAAAGGTGTCAAGGAGGGATATCTCTCAAAGAGAGGTTTCAGGAAGAATGCTGAGAGCTCAATCAGCAGGTTTGGACTGGTCAAGCTGATGCAACAGCAAGGGATGTTGACGAGTGAAGGTACTTACCACGATTTGAAATTGGAAGAGACTGAGTACAACGTGCAAAAGAAACAGGTGAGGGATCTGATTGGCTGGTGGGCTGGCGAGGATGATTTTGGCCTTGCCCAGGAACCCGACCTTCCAGCTGACAAGAGACGCAAGACAATACAGTAAAGTGTGTATATAAGAACATTTTTATATATTTTTTATTGATTATCTACTCCTTGGATAGCTCGTCGACAATGGCCTCCTTGACCAACTCGACGTCGGCTCTCTCAACGTATCTGATCTTCAGTTCCTTCTCCGACAGCGCCCTCAACTCTTCAGGAAGAACATCCTTGTCGAAGGAGTAACCTTCGACCTGGCCCAAGGCGGCGTTGACAGCGTCAGCAAACTTGGCCGGGTGTGCAGTGGAGAGCGAAATGTACTTGACATTGTCCGCCGCAGCGTCCTTCTGGATATGTCTGTAAGACGCAGTGACACCGACAGCGGAGTGTGGGTCCAAAATGTACTTGGCCGGGTGCGCAGTGTAAAGCTGCTTGATGGTGCTGGTGATCTCAGCGTCGTCGACTCTCTCAGAGTCAAAGTCGGCACGGGCAGCGTCAATGACAGCGTCTGGCACTGCGAACGAGCCTGTCGATTTCAACTGCGCAAACCAGTCGTTGACAATTTGGCCAGCCTTGAGATCATCCTCGTTGGTCAGGTTGTTTCTGGCCAGGTACCACAGCAGTCTCTCAAAGTTTGAAGAGATCAAAATGTCCATTGCTGGGGCCAGCGTGGCAGAGACGTCGCCGCCCTTTTTGTACTCGGCCTGCTTCAGGAATCTGTCCAGAATGTCATTCTCGTTGGTGGCAATGATCAGCTTCTCGATAGGCAGACCCATCTCCTTGGCGTAGTAGCCGGCGAGGATGTCACCAAAGTTGCCCGATGGCACGACAAACTTGATCTTGGCCTCGGTGCCAACCTTCTTCTGCAATTGGAAAAAGGAGTAGAAGTAGTACGTCTGTTGGGCGAGGATTCTGGCCCAGTTGATCGAGTTGACGGCGCCGACGTGGTACTTCTCGTTGAACTGCTTGTCGCCAAAGATCTGCTTGACAATGTCCTGGCAGTCGTCAAAAGTGCCCTTGACGGACAAGGTGTGGACATTCTTGTCCAAGACAGAGGCCATCTGGGCCTCCTGGATAGGGGAGATACGTCCCGTTGGGTACAGGATGAAGACAGACACGTCCTTTTTGCCCCTGAGACCGTAAATGGCGGCCGAGCCAGTGTCACCGGAGGTGGCGCCGACAACGGTCAAAATGTCCTTCTCCTCCTGTGGCTTGCCCTCATTCTTACGCTCGAGGAAGTACTCGAACAGGTTTCCGACGAATTGCAGCGCAACGTCCTTGAAGGCGTAGGTTGGCCCGTGGAACAGCTCGAGCAAGTACAGACCGTTGGCCTCGTCAATGGTCTCTGTTGGCGTAACGTCCTTGGATCTGAAAGTGGAGTATGACTTGTTGATCAGCTGCTGCAAGTCGGCGTTTGGGATCTCGGACTCCTTGATATAGAGCCTTAGGATCTGGAACGCCAGCTCTTCGAACGACAGGTCTCTCCATTGCTCGAGGGACGATGGCTCCAGCTTTGGGATCTGCGATGGGATGAAGAGCCCGCCGTCTGAGGCAAGGCCCTTGAGCACGGCTTCCTCGAAAGTGGAAGTCTCTGCGGAGGTGGAACGGGTAGAACGATAGACCTGCGACATTTGTCTTTGTGAATCTGGCTGAGCCTTTTTGGTTTGTCGAAGTTGGTGATGTTCGAGTCATAAAAAGAAAAAGAAAGGGCCCATGAAAAAAGCAAGGGGGCACGTGACAACACGGCCTCCCCCCTTTTTTTTTTTTTTTTTTTTTTCTTTGTTACTCGCGAATCCATACCAGAAAGGAAGCTAATTTAACAGGAAGAAGAACAATTGCAAAGTTGCCAATGCTTCAGAGGCTGAGATTGCTGCGACTGCCGTCCGTGAGGCACTACAAAAACTACGCGGCCATTGCCCGGTACAAAGCCAGGCCGAAACTCGGGAACATTGCCAGCCAGGACAGACGACCGCCCGCCAACGATGGCGACATGCCCGAGGACCACGGCCACGACCACGACCACAACCACGAGATACCGAACTATTTGAAGGGCTTCGCGATGATATCCAACTCTGTGCAGTACGAGACCAAGCACACGGACATTGACGAGCTGCATCCTTCGACGCCCGACAACAAAGTCACGCAGAACGACTGGATCAAGGACAAGGCGAAGGCGCAGGCCAAGGCCGAGGCGAAAACCCTGGCGAAAGCCGAGGCCAAACGTCAGGCTGAACTGGTAGACAAGACCAGGACCGAGGCACAATCTGAAAAGACCGAACAAAGCGGCACGCCCAGTGTCTCGAAAAGATCAACACAACCGGCGCCCAACGCGACGCGGGCTATCCCCAAGAGAGCATCACAAAGAACCAATCCCGACACCAAAGCCTATAAACCGAAACGAAAAGTGATATACGAAGCCGAGAAAGACTCTACCGAACAATCAAAGAAACCCAAATCTTTCAGGAAATTCCCTAAGCCACGCTCACAAGACGCCCTTGCCAAACCACAAGGGTCCCACGCGAGACGGCCAACTTTCAAAGAGCCACCACCGGAGGAACTCGCGTTGATACGCGCGGCCCGCAAAGAGAGGAAAAAGCAAAAGAAAGTGGCCAAGAAGCTGCAGAAGCAACAGCTTCGACTGGCGTTCCTGAAAAAGAACGACAACGTCGACGCTGGTAGCAGCAGCAGCGATAGATACCCTGCATAAAAAAAAAATATAATACAAAGTCATTTCAACATAAAATTTTGTTATACCGCTAAACTCTATTTGTCTTTAGCAGAATGTCAACATTCTCGGCAAGCAGGTCGTCAGTGTAGAAGTCCGATCTTCTGACATTGGCCTCGGTGTAGCCCTCATCGCCAGTCAGTATCTTCAACAGATTGGAGTGCGACTCGGTAAACTTCTGGAAGAAAGTCACCGGATCCTGGGACAGCTCGTCAAAGAACTGGTACTTCTTATAAGTGCTATTCAACCCTTGCACGCCCAGCACGAGCTTCGAGTTCAACGCCTTGATCTGCTCGTCGAGCGAATTGATCTTCTTGATCTCCTCACGCCAGAAACTCTGGTTAGGCAGGTCCTCGACAGGCACCTCAATGTCAATGACGAGGTCGCCCAGTGTCGAGGCACGGTCCACTTTGATCTCATAATCGAGCACAATCGGTGGCTTTGGTGACAGGTGCTTCGCCAGCAGCGTCAACAGATCCTTGAACTCGAACCGAGCAACGTTGAACAATTTGCCGAGTTGCTCGTCGCAGTTGATGATCTTCTTGTCCTCTGGGCTCTGCAAGTTGTTGAACTGGATGTACTGCCAAATGAAGAACAGGGCATCGTGCTGCGACAATTCGGAGACTCCGAGCAATTGGGCCAGCTCTCTCGACGTTTTGAGCTTGATTGGCGATTCTTTTGGCTGGATGGTGATTCTCGTCAGCAAGTTGCTGTCGCCGCTGCGTTTGACATCGAGCCCATCAAACTCAACGTTCTGAACATTGGGGTCATTGGATTCATGCCATTCGATAATGTTCTCCTTCGACAGCGGAACGCCCGGCACTTGCGGGGTGTTTGGTTTCAAATCAATCGCGATTCCGGAGAGGAAAGAGCTGAACTTCTTTCTCTGTGGGTCGTCGGCCTTGGCTTTGTTGACGAGTCTTCCCTCCACGCGTAGAGTCCAACTCGGCTCGCTGGTGTTTTGCTGCGGCTGCGGCTGCGGCTGCTGCTGCTGCTGCTGCTGCCATGGCTGGTTTTCGGCTGTGTTGTAGATAAAAACTCGGAGCAGCTGCTTCTTGGACTGCTGTTTGGCCAGCGTGTCTTGCAACTCGCTCAGTTTTCTCGAGGTGAAGATGTCGAGTCTCTTCTCAGCCTCGAGCAGCTGTCTGTACTTGGCCACCTCCGGGACAACGGCGTCGAGCGCCCTCGGAATTTGGAGATCTGTCGGGCGCGACTGCACAGCAGTCACGCCGTGCTGGACAACCTGTTGCGCCTTGTCTGGTTGCTTCTGGCCGTTCATTGCCTGTCTGTTCTTTTGTGCTTGTACCTTCTTCTCTTGCCTGTTGTTTTGTTTTGTTTTGGTGGGTTTTTTTTTTAAAAAGGGAAGAGAGAGGGCAGGTCAGGGGCCGGGTAACAGAAAGAGACAGCGGCAATTTTCCGCGAATATCAAAACATCAAAAGCCTATAAACTCTCCCAAACTGCCACATCGTATTCCCACACTTATTGCAATGGCTGAAGAAAACGACACCGATGCGTTCAAGTTCGTTGCACTCGGCGGCGGCTCCGAAGTCGGCCGCTCCTGCCACATTATCCAATACAAGGGCAAGACGATCATGCTCGACGCCGGCGTCCATCCCGGCTTCCAGGGCCTCTCGACGCTGCCGTTCTACGACGAGTTCGACCTCGAGACAGTCGACATTTTGCTGATCTCGCATTTTCATTTGGACCACGCGGCGTCGCTGCCCTACGTCATGCAACACACAAACTTCAAAGGCCGTGTCTTCATGACGCACCCGACAAAGGCCATCTACCGTTGGCTGCTGACCGATTTCGTCAAGGTGACGTCCATCGGCCAGAGCACGAGTCTGTACTCGGACGAAGACCTGCTGGAGTCCTTCGACAAGATTGAGACCGTGGACTATCACTCGACCATCGAGGTTGACGGCATCAGATTCACCGCGTACCATGCCGGCCATGTCCTCGGTGCGGCGATGTACTTCATTGAGATTGGTGGCCTTAAGGTTCTCTTCACCGGTGACTACTCGAGAGAGGACTCGCGTCACTTGAACCCTGCAGAGGTGCCCCCGGTGAGACCCGATGTGCTGATTACCGAAAGCACGTTTGGCACTGCCACACACGAGCCGAGACTTGAGAAGGAGCTGAGACTGACGAATCTGATCCATTCAACGTTGGTGAAGGGAGGCAGGGTGCTCTTGCCCGTGTTTGCCCTTGGAACTGCGCAGGAGTTGCTCCTGATTCTCGACGAGTACTGGAAAAACCACCCGGAGCTCGAGAACGTCAACGTTTACTACGCATCGTCGCTGGCCAAGAAGTGTCTGGCAGTGTTCCAGACCTACATCAATATGATGAACGATACCATCAGAAAGCAGTTTAGAGACCAGAACTCCAATCCATTCCAATTCAAACACGTCAAGAACATCAAGAACCTCGACAAGTTTGAAGACTTCTCACCTTGTGTCGTGGTTGCCTCGCCCGGTATGTTGCAGAACGGTGTCTCGAGAGAGTTGTTGGAGAAATGGGCCCCAGATTCCAGAAACTCGCTCATCCTGACGGGTTACTCTGTTGAGGGAACACTGGCAAAGAGCATAATCATGGAACCAGACACGATCCCGTCCATCTCCAACCCTGACGCCCAGATCCCTCGTCGTTTGAGCATTGAAGAGATCTCGTTTGCTGCCCACGTTGACTACGAGCAAAACTCCAAGTTTATCGAGCTCGTGGATCCTAAATCCATCATCTTGGTCCATGGTGAATCCAACCCAATGGGCAGATTGAAATCGGCACTGCTGTCGAAATACTCCAAGTTTAAGAACACTGACAAAGAGGTCAAGGTTTACAACCCACACAACTGTGACGAGCTCAGCCTACACTTCAAGTCGATCAAAATTGCCAAAGCCCTGGGATTCACCAAGGATGAAGAGGCCGCGGATAATGAGCTCAAGGAGGAAGAAGAGACCGCGCCTCCAACAGCGACTCCTCTGCCCAAGATTATCAACGGTGTGCTCATTGCCAAGGACTTTGATCTCAACCTGATGAAGGTGGACGATGTCAGAGAGTATGCCGGTCTGACCTCGACTGTGCTCAAGGAGCGCCAAACGATCCGGGTCGATGCCGGCCGTGACCTGATCCAATGGCATTTGTCCCAGATGTTTGGCTACGTTGACGTCGTCATCGACGACCCAGAGGAATACGAGATCAAAATCATGAATGAGATCAGTGTCAACTTCATCAATTCGATTTGTACCATTGAATGGGTCAGTGGTATCATCAATGACTCGATTGCCGACTCCGTCGTGGCAATCCTCATGTCTGTTGACTCGTCGCCAGCCTCAATCAAGATATCATCGAAGCAGCACAGCCATGATCACCACGAGGAACCTGTCAACCCACTCACTGACTCCCGAGTCACAACGCGTATCAACAGAATTACCAAGATGTTCAAAGCCCAATTTGGCGATGCCTTTGCCGTTGATGAGGATCAACGTGGGGCCAAGATCAACATTGGTAAACACCCAGCGTCCATCAACTTCTTCGACTTGACCGTCCAATGTGAAGCAGTGGCATTAAGAGCCAGAGCGGAGGCTGTGCTGAGCTTGGCAACAGAACTGGTGGCGCCACTGGCACAGAAGGCGAAGATCTGAGGACACTATATAATAATAAAAAACTGCATTTGCATTCTTCATCTGCGGTAGCTTTTCTACAAAATCACCTTGACATAACCCATTAAAATTAAAAGACCCGTGATCAAATGCCTGTTCTGAGAATGTTCTGTCTTTGGAATCTGAATGTGACACTCTCATGGCGCTCAAGCGCACTGAGAGCCTTGTCCAAAGAGAACTGTTTGTAGTCCTTACCCAGCACAAACTCTTTTCTCAAAGTCTCGTAGGAAGTCGAGAATCCGATAGGCAGTCTCTTCCTGATCTCCCTCTCAATCTTTCTCACCTCGTCCTGTGTCTGTGGGGACACGTTGGAGATACCTTGCTTAGCAGCATCCATCGTGGACGCCTGGAACAATCTAATGGCCTCGTCCACATGCTCCTCGTTGGCCACAGGGCTCAGTTGCAACTTGGCCAAGGACTCCGAGATACGGATGATAGCCTCCAGTTGACGAATGGTGATTGGAATGGAGGATCTCTCCTTGGCCTCAATTTCACTGTCCTGGACACTCTTCCGGATCTCGACAAAATGGGAACTCAGCTTCTCGGCAGCCTGTGGTGACAATCTGGGAGCGCATTTTGCACGGCAATACGAGACATAACGCTTCATCTTCTCCAATGGGATCTCACCGTCCTGGTCCTGGGTGTTGCTCTTGCCCATGTGAATATTCATGACGTGGTTGGCGATGGAGATATCACGCGACTCGTTGTGGTCGTCCTTGACGATGAAGATCATGTCAAATCTGGAAAGGACAGTGGTCTGGAAGTCAATGTTCTCACCGGGGGTCTTCATCTCATCGTAACGGCCAAAGATCGGGTTGGCCGCGGCCAGCACACTCGTTCTCGAGTTGAGGACAGTGGTGATACCTGCCTTGGCGATGGAAATGGTTTGCTGCTCCATCGCCTCGTGGATGGCAACACGGTCCTCGTCCCTCATCTTGTCAAACTCGTCAATGCACACAACACCGCCGTCGGCGAGCACCATTGCACCTCCTTCCAGGTAAAACTCCCTTGTCGTGGTGTCTCTCTGGACCGAGGCTGTCAGACCTGCTGCGGAGGAGCCTTTACCAGAGGTGTAAATGGAGATTGGACTCACCTTGTCGACGAACTTCAACAGCTGGGATTTGGCAGTACCGGGGTCACCGAGCAGTAGGACGTTGATGTCACCCCTCAGTCTCATACCATCAGGGAGCAGTTTCCTTGAGCCTCCCATCAGCAAACATGCGATGGCTTTCTTGATATCGCTGTTGCCGTAGATGGAGGGCGCAATGGAGTTGGCAAAGGACTCGTAGAGCTTTGGATCCCGCGACATTTGCAAGAAATCCTCCTCTTCCTCCTCTGTGAATATGACATTGCCGGCCGCGTTGTGGTCGACGTCTGTCTGGATACCAAGGACACGGATGTACGGATTTCTGATGGCCACAGAGGACGGTCCCTTGACTCTCGATTGATAGATGGAGTAGATACCGGTGATGGTGCAGCGAGTCCCCGGGACCACTTTGTTTGCAAGGTATCTGTCAACGGAGAGCACCAAATGACGGGGCATTTCACCGACCGGGACCATCTCGGGCAACTCTTGCAACTTCAAAACCTGTTGGTCAATGAACAAGGACTTATCGTGGACAATGACGTATGGATCTGGTGGGCACTGGCTTTTCTCGCCGTCGGCAGGCACCGCGGCACAGTATTTAGGCAGCTGCACACCGCCAAAACTGGACTCGACCTTGACACGCATTGTGTGACGGCACGAGCGACACATGATCTGGACCGAGACCGCTTTTGACGACAGCACCGAGGCAGATATGATGATGCCACTGACTCTGATGACCTTGGAGATCTGGTCCGAGTCAAGTTCTCTGATGGTGAGCTTGGCAGCGCCTGACTTCATGATCAACTGGCAAATGGGGAAGTTGGAAGGCACCTCGCTCTCCTCCAAGAAGACGATTCGCTTCGCCACCTCGGTGATGGCCTTCTCGAACAGCGGCACCATTTCCGCCGGCTCGTCGATGAGGGCCTTGTTCAAGTTCTCATTGTAGCCGATCAAGTGCTCCGCGTTCACTGTCAGCGCGTACTCCTTTACGAGCAGGTTTTCTCTCAGTTGGTTTCTGTAGATGAAGTCCGTGTTGACTCTGAATTCGAGGATGAAGCTCTTGAAAGCGGCGATCAGCTCCTGGTTGGTGTCCTTGTCGGACTCGTCGGGTGGGAGCACGGCAGCTGTGTAGACATCAGGGCGGTCAAAGGACATTTTGCTTATGTTCTCTGGTGTGTTGCAACAATAACGTATATCTGAAAAGTTTCACAACGCAGACAATTAACTAACCGAATCGGGAAAATTCGCGCGACCCAGACGCGTCGGTTTTTTTTGGGGGGGCATCAAATTCCTGAGTTCCGAGGACCTTAAAGGCAAAAACGTCAGAGCATCACATGATCTTCACGTGATCAATTTCTCAGTTCCGGCCACTCCTCTCTCATTGAAATTTTATCAATGATGAAAACAATTAAAGTGTCACTGTTTATCGAAGATTTGAGAGCCTTGAGTCGCAAGTAGTATGGCGTAAGTACCTTTTCAAGATCTTTGTTATAGAAGCCAATTTTTACTAATGCATCAACAGCGACCTAATTGACAGATCCAAAGCTGAGCTGACCCAGGATGAACTGGCAAAGCTCGAGGAGTACGAGTTCCAGAACGGACCAATGTCGATATTACAAGAGTCAGTCGACTTGGAAAGCCCCGTTCTGATCTCATGTCGTAACAATCACAAGCTTTTGGGCACGGTGAAGGCTTTTGATAGACACTGCAACCTTGTTTTGGCCAATGTGAAGGAGCTTTGGACAGAGACCACGAGGGGTGCCAATGGCAAGAAGGGCAAGCCCGTGAACAAGGAGCGATTCATTGCTAACTACTTCCTGAGAGGAGACTCGGTCATTGTGGTCTTGAAAGCTTAGAAAAGGTGGGAGTAATTATTGCATTGTGTGTGTTGTGTTCAGTTCGGGTTCGGTTCGGTTGTACTTTAAGTTCTTATAATAATGTCTTTGTGTTACGGTCATTGCGTGTAATGAGCTTCTATGTACAGTAATCACTTGTGTGTGTGTGTGTGTGTTTGTGTTTGTTTCCAATCCATATCATTAAGAAACAATCAATGGCTTAACGACATCCAGGCCATCCTTCGTGATCTTGATCTCGTACTCGCCGGTCTTGCCAACAGCCTCGACAACGGTGCCGTTACTTAGAATGGTGAGGTCCTCCACCGGCACAGAGACAGCGAGTGTTTGCGATATGGACTTGACAATGTCATCCTTGGTGATTGCGGTATCGCCATTCTTCTTGAGTTGCAAAAGATCGAGATTCACCTCCAAACTGAACAATGAGTACTCTGGCTGTGACTCAGCAGCATTGGCGTTGGCATTGGCATTGGCGTTGGCGTTGGTGTTGGCGTTGAACAGAAGCGAGTCGATCTCGATTGGCTGGATTCTCTTGGAATGTCTGACCTCGATCTTCGGCTTGACCTCGACTTTGATCTTCTCGGCGGCGACTGGTTTGGCAGCCTTCTTGACAACAGGGATTCTTGGACCAATGTTCAGTCTTGGGATGACGTAGCACGCACCGTTGTTAGGGTACAGCTTGTTTCTCATCAGGCCAGGCAGCACCTCGATGATCTCGCCGCGGGCACCGTACTCTGGAAAGTCTCTGAGCAGCTGGACTTGTATTCTGTTTTCGCGCTTTGTGCGTGCGGAATAGCGCACAAGGGGCACGCGTTTGAAGGCTGTTTCTCTGAGGGCGAAGGACATGGCAACTAATGTTCTTCTGCTGATCAGTTAGCCTTTTAGTGTGTGTCTCCGAGGCCCACAACTTTTTCTTTTCAACTTCGGGGCGGGAGAAAAAAAAAAAAAAAAAAAAATGGTGATTTTTTCGGTAGGGCCACTACGCTAACAGCATTAACAAAGCCTTATCTTCTATTCGAGGTCATAAATGTCAATGTCGTCCTTCCCTTCGCTGTTGCCAGTTCTGAACTCCTTTGTCAGGTTCCTGTTCACTTTCCACAGGTGCACAATGTTATCGTCAGACGCCGTCGCCAGCGTCCACGGCACGTTCGGATTGAAGCTCAGGTCTGTGATCGACGATGTATGGCCAGCGTGCATCATGAACAGCTCCGGAGCGCCATCGTCCTCGTCCTCCTGCACTTGCTCCTCGCCAATCTTGGCAATGTCCCACAATATCACTCTCCTGTTCTCACTCCCGGATGCCAGAATGCCGTCGTTGTGTGGGTCCCACTCGAGGGCAGTGATGGCCTCGGAGTGGCCCATGATGGTGTGCAGCTTGTACCCGGGGTTTCTGAGGTCAAAGAGTTCAATGGTTGAATCCTGCAGGCCGACCGCGTACAAGTTGTCGGAAAACGTCGAGAAGGCAATGGCGTTGATTGCCGAGTCGCCGGCGATGGACTGCGGGGTCTGCTTCTCCTCCAACGATCTCGAGTCAAAGATCTTGATGGTCTTGTCCTCGCTCACGGAGCCAAAGAGGTGGGCCTGCCTTGGGTGCCATTGCACTTCGTTGACAATGTCGGTGTGTTGCTTGAGCACATGGCACGGCGCATCCGGTTTGTTGATGTCCCAAAGAGCAATGGTCTTGTCATCAGAGCCAGTCACCAATTGCCCATTCACTTTGTGGTTCCATGACAACCCATAGCCGTTCTCCTGGTGGTGCTTCAGCAGGATGGGCCTCGTCGTCTTGGGGTCTGCGTCAATGTTGTACACGCTGACAACACCGGAGCCGGCAATTGTGCTCACCAGATTCGGACACAGCGGATTGTACCTGGCACGGTTGATCTCGGTCTCGTGCCTGAACTTCTTGACAATCTTGAGTCTCGAGTTGACCGTCTGCTCCCTGTCGTTGCCGTTGCCGTTGCCGAATCCCCCGGCAACGAGCGAGGAAGGCAGCGCAGTCGCGGCAATCTTGAGGTAGTCCTGTGCTTCTCCATCGCTATGGGACCCGAGGAGCAGCCTCTGTGGGATGCCGTCTGGCCCCAACTCGTCAGGGACCTCGTCGGGCAGCCACTGCACCGTCAACGACGGCCACTGCAGCGCCGTCTCCGAGACAAAGTCATACATCACGGGGCAGTTCTGTCGCCATAGCTGGTACTCTTCCTCAGTGGACATCTCCTCCTGTTGCTGTGGTTCCGCTTCCGCTTCCGCTTCGGCCATTGCGACTTGTTGTTTTCCGTTTGATAAGTGGTGACAACGCGCGTTTCAAAAGGGGGGAAAGCGTTCGTTCTAAAAAAGGCGCGTTTTGTTGGAAATCTCCCCGAGCAGACGGTCAAGTCAGGAGAAGCCTGGTGTTACCCGGCGTAAATATTCCCATTTTCCCCCCCATTACCCATTTCGCATTTCCCCATTCTCTATACAGAGTCCATTTGTTTTGTTGAACTGGCTGCTCAGTCACATGCTTAGACCACGCTTCTTCCCCTTCCAGACGCTACGGCTATCGTCACATCTGCACACCACGGCGATCCCATTGATCAAGGCCAACAAACTCCCACCACGGCCGAAACTGCCCGAGGACGAGCTCAACGAGGTCTTCCTGAAAGGTGGCCAAGGCCCCGGCGGCCAGAAGATCAACAAGACAAACTCCAAGGTCCAGCTCCATCACATCCCGACGGGGATCGTCGTCACGTGCCAGGCCACCCGCTCGCAGTCGCAGAATCGCAAGATTGCGCGGGAGATTCTGGCCATGAAGGTCCAACACCATTTGGACCCTGACAACTCGAGGCAAAGCGTCCTGGATCAAAGGGACAGACAGAGGAATGAGAGCAAAAGAAAGAAAGGCAGCAGGAAGTACAGGGAAATTGACGAGGAGAGAAAATTGGAGAAGGAGAGAATTGAGAGGGAAGAGCTCGAGTTCCTGCGCCAAATGAGCCAAACACTACACGAAAGCAAGGGCTAGCTATCGCCAAAATCCACAAGATGTACATAGATCCTAATGGCATGATTCAAAAAGACTTGATGCTTCTTCCATTAAATTTTTCCTATAATACACCCCTTCAAATGTCAAACGTAACGGCGAGGCCACTCACCGCAGACTCCAGGCCACCTAGCTTTCTGAACTTAACGGCCCTTAACTGCTCCTTGTTTGTCTCCCGCTTCTGGGCCTGGCTAGCCACAGCATCGGCCTTGGCCCTGTCAGTGGCCAATTTCTTCGCCTCTTGATAGTACATTCTCGCCCTCGTGTTCAAACGGGCAAACGGATCAGCAGCATCAGCACCCCCGTGTCTCTTCTTCGACGAGTGCAATCTCTCGGCTTTTCTGATCGAGACATTGTTGATCTTTCTGTTACGCTCCGAGATCTTCGCCATGACCGAGGATCCCTGGTTGCGCTGCTGTTGCTGCTGCTGCTGTTGGTTCAACTTGTTCAACTCCTCACCCAAACGGATGGCCTCGGTGTGGTTCCCCTGTGCCTGGGCAATGCTCAATCTCTGCTGAATGCGCACCTTCTCTGTCAAAATGTTGGCACCAGCGACAGTCTTGTTCAGTTGCGACTTGTTGGCCAGGTACGCGTCAAACACAGAACCTTCCAGCTTCAATCTGGAGAAGCTCTTCAACTCAGTCAGTTTGTGATCGAGCTCGCCAATGTTCGGCAAGTGCACTCTCTTGTGCTCGTCCTGCGCACGCTGCATATACTCCTTGTACTTGGCAAACTCCTCCTCTCTGATTGGCTCATCCGATACAAAGCCCATTTGAAACGATCTTGGTGCAACATGCGGCTGGGATAAGGACAGGTACTTGTCTGTTTTGATTTTGGATTCGCCAAAGACATATGGCTTTCCCTTGGTAACACCTTCAATCTTCACCATCTTGTGCGCGTCTCTCGAAACACGCACCCTGGCGTACATTCCAACCACAATGTCCTCGAATCCCGGGTAGAAGCAGTACTTCTCAGCAAGTGTGTGGCCCATGTGAATGCTGTTGAAGTTCTTGAGCGTGACTTCACGGGGCTTGGAGCTCTGTGCCCACTCAACCTGCGAGCTGGCTTGGAAATCTGGCTCATAGTCATCCTCATCAACGTCTCCCAGGTCATACCCATCGCTCTCCTCCTCTTCCTCCTCTTCCTCAGAGTCACTGTACTCATCGTACGAGCGACGGCTCTTTTTCTCTCTCTGTTGCTTCAACTTGGAACGAATCTCGGATTTGCGGGACTGGGTGCCAGCCTTCACCACCTTGGCGCGGCTGCTCGTGCGCTCTGCCTGTTCTTTGGCTCTCTGTTTCAAAAGCTTCCTCTCTTGGAACTTCTGCAACTCTTGCGAACGGTCAAACAAGATCGCCTCTCTTTCAACTTCGGGCATGTTCTCCAATTCATCGCGGTCCTTCTCGTTCTTGTACTTGCCTTCCAAGGGATACGGGTTCTCATCTTCCTCTTCTTCGTCGTAATCGGCAAGACCAGCCGTGGGGTCGTAGTCGTCCTCCTCTTCCTCGCTCTCATCGTCGAGCCCTGCTGTTGGATCGTAGCCATCGTCTTCCTCGTCATCATCGCTGACAGCCTTCTTCTTGCGATTGTTGTCGCGCTTGGTCGAGAGTGGCGCCCTGTCCTCCTCAGAGTCGGAGATATCGCCACCAGCAAGAGCCAGCAAATCCTCTTCTAAGTCACTCATTGGGCTGATATTGTCTGCGCTTGTCGCTATTGTGAAAGGCAAACAAACAGCCTCTCAGCTCTGGCACTGTGATTTCTGTTTTGATGGCCTTTCGCGAAAACCAAATTCCGGTCAACAGAGGAAATGAAATGGGGAGTGACAATTCCGAGGGGGGGGGGGGACTACAATGCTTCAACAGTCAAGTTCTACTCTACAACAGTTTTTTGCCGATTTTCCATCGATTCAGCGATGCAAGGTACTAGTGCTCTGTTGGACCAGCCAGTTTCAACTCTTCAATCTCGAGATAATTCCGTACCTCACAGCAATCTCAATGCAACTCACCACAACGGACACAAAGAACACGGCAATCAGCATCCAAGCGACCCTCGTCGTGTTCTTCTCAGCCACACTGTCGGCGACAATGTCAATAAACTCCAGAAACACTTTGCATCTGTCGTTCAACACCTCGACCCTGTCATCAATCTCGAGGTACTCTTTTGTCGCCGTGTACAACGGATGCAACGAAGGCTCCAAAGACCAAAAGAAATCCGGGGTATCCAGGACAGTCGACGACAGATTGACATCGACGCGCAGTTTGAACAGTTTCCCTGATTTCTTGATCAATTGTTCACGTTTGAGACCCAGTTTCCCCGTGAGAGCCAGTCTCTTGGGTAATTTCGAGACGGAGTGCAAAATCGGCGAGATTCTCGACTCAAACCTCGACAGTTTGGTTGATTGGGCAATGGCATGAGACATTGTCAGTTTGATGAGATGATCGCCGGATCTCAAGGTGATCATGTCGTTAAAGATACGTGGTCGCTCCGTCTCCATGTCGTACTCGAAATGGAACTGTTCAATCTCAATGTCATTCTCATCCAAGGGACGGATAACCAAGTCACCACTGTCATCAGCGTCATCTGAAGACCTGGCGAACGCGATGTCGCCCAAAATGTTCTTCTCTTGGATCTCGGTGAAGTTCCAAAACACAACGACGCCGTAGGCAAACATGAACATTTCTGCGTGGTGCTTGATCATGTTGGACCCCGCCAGCTGTGGGTCCTCCACTTGCTCTTCAGGGAAGTACTGCGGCTCAGAGGGGTCAAAGGGACCCGGTGTGCCTTCCTCCTCATCGGCCGGCTTGTCGATTTCGTAATTGTTGTGGGCATCCTCGGGCGTCTCGACACCCGAGTAATACTCGTAGTGATGGTCACGGGCCTCTGAGGTCTCGATCAAACGCTCAATTAGGGTCTCGCCCTTGGCGTTCTTTGCGCTCTGGTTCGATTTGATTCTGAAACCTGGTGGGCCTGGCAGCAGTGGAAGGGTGTATGGGGTGTAGAGCACCTCATCGTACAGCCGTGGCGTCGTATTATGTGTCACCTCGAGGAATCTCGAAGTGAGATTGAGGTCAAAGCTGTCTGAAACGAGGTATGCGGTGACTCTCGAGAGCTTGTGGCCTCTTTTCTCTTTGGACATGCGTTCAGCCTTGGACCTCGCCGAGCCCTTTGTCGGTTTGCCCAAGGGAACAAGCTCGTCGTCCTCGTCATCTGGAATTAAAACCAGCTTCTGGGAGGTTTTAGAAGTTCTGGAAGGCAGGCCCAAGGCCCTTTTCGTCGCCGTCGTGAACTCCTGCATCGACGATGTCGACAACCGCTCCTCGCGGCGGCCACTGGGTATGTCGCTCATGTCGCCGAGGATGTTGTTGATGGATATACCGCTGAACCTTCCGCTGGACCGCTTCTTCAGATGGCCACTGCCAGCCCGTCTCCCCTGGCTGCCCTGGCTGCCAAGGCCAATACCTGCGCTGGGCCCGCCTTGTCCCGCCTGCGCAGTCGCCAGCGACGGCTGCCGGCGGGCGTTGTTGCCGGCGAAGGGCGCCGACTTGTAGTGCGGATTACGCGCATCGGTCACGAGAATCGACGGTGATCTCTTCGCTGTCGGGCGCTGCATTTTTGCTTCTTCAGCCTATTTTGCTTTGATGGTTACTTATTGTTGTTATTTTTTTTTTTTTTTTTTTTGGCGCGCTAAGTTTAATCTTGCCGCTTAGCGGTTAGGAAGCCCTGAAAGTTGAAGATGCAAGGGGCAATTCAATGCAAGCAAACTCATTTGGCCGGGATTGCTAATTTCATTGGATGCGGATAGTATGAGTGGTTTAGTAGTCATTCCCTTGTTCTAGTGCAACTTTTCCACCCCCCGCTCATCCACTTCCCAATGTCCAGAAATTTAACACCTGTAGTCTTTGGCCCGCGTTTTTCTTTTTTTGAGCCATTGAAAAACTTTCAGCTTAGCCTCATCTCCCAAACGAACACGTATATCAACCCAGCCACCTCACCAAACCCCACAGCCATGGTCCAACAGATCTCGATAGCGGCCAGAGTGAAAACAAACAGCATTCGCAAACCGAAAGAGCTGACGTCGTACTCGCGAACCTTCGACGGCGAGTACGTCAACGACGACTCGGCGCTCAGCTACTACTTCCTGCCAGATTCGGACGTCTCCACAGCAATCGACCTCGAGGCAGGCTTCAGCAAGTTCAAGAAAGCGGATGAGTCAAAGGACGGCGATTTCGATGGTCTTTTGTCCGCGCTCAAGAAGTACGAACAGGAACATGGCAGGTCCAAGGTTGACATCATCACCTGGCGCGGCATCCTGACCAAACTGCTGACGCTCCCTTACAACACGAGAGACCCAATACTGCTCCATGCGGTGTACTTCGATGGCCACATCTTCATCAAGGAAAACAAGCTCAAACGACAGCTCACGGAACAGAAGCCAACGCTGGAACACCAGAAGCAGATTTACTCCGGTTACAAGTTCGAATCGGTCGCCACCATCCCCAAGCCGCTATCCCAAGTGACACGCACCGCCCTCGAAAAGAGATTCAAGAAGATTGTCAGCAACACCGAGCAGTACGCCTCCGTCGTCAGAACTGGCGTGGGCAAGACCAAAATCATCGTCGGGGCCGAGGTCGACTGCGTCTGGGATTATAAGCCCGATGAAGGCAACCCACTGGACCACTACGTCGAGCTCAAGACGACCAAAGCCATCAACGATCCAAGGGACGCGGTCAGATTCGAGCGCAAGTTGTTCAAGACATGGGCACAGACCTATCTCCTGGGCATCAACAAGATTGTCTACGGGTTCAGGGACGAGAGAAACATCCTGCAGTCCGTGGAACAGTACACCGCGGAGGAAATCCCTAGATTACTAAAGACCAATCCTTTCAACCAAAACCCGAACAAGATCGAGGTCATGGACGCGTTGGGCTGGTATGGCGCTGTCATTGAATGGATCGAGGCCAACGTTCCTAAGGACGAGTCCAAGGCTTGGGAGCTGGAGTACGACGTTCATCACAAGGCCATTGTGTTGAAAGAGACCGATGCGAATAGTACGGCCCTGCTGCTAGACAGCATTGTCACCAAGGAGTTCAAAGAGTGGAGACAACAGCTCAAACAGCAGGAGCAGCAATAGATCCAGATCTACCACCCCTTTATTCTTGTAGCATTTAGCAATGTACTATGCAGTCATTAGAAACTTGGTATCCCAGTCACCAATAAAGTGGAAGAACAAGCCCAAAATATAGAATAAAATGTCAAAGACTGTCCTTTGTGTTTGTTTTTCCCGATTAGGAAAATCACGGAAATCGCGAAGCATACCAAAAAGGACGAAAAAGCACTGGAAAAACTTTTGTGGGACAATGGCAAAGCCGAGGGTGCAGAAAGAACCGAGGCCCCATTCCATATGGCGATCTCAAACCAGACAGGGTCATGTTATCAGCCTTTACTCCGATTCAATCAAAGTTTGGATGAGCCAAATGGGTCGGCAATGAACAGCGATCAAAGCGCGTCCCCGCGGCAGAACCATGAACAAGTCCAAACGGGACCGAGACCATCACAACTGCGCATCCTCCGGTCAGTGGAAGGTTTTGGGAAACAAGCTGTCAGCAAAGAGAGGCCAAGTGCAGGAAGCGTTGTTGTTCTCGACGTGCCAGAAGATGGCGGGAGAGTTCCTGCGTCGCCGTCGACGTCGCCCAGCACTCACTGGGATGCTGCACCAAGCGAGCCCTCATCGCGCCAAAGCAGCAGGTCATCCTCGCCATCAAACCATACACCAGGAACACCAACCATTGAACACGACGGTCGGCACGAGGAGCAGAGGAAGCTGAGACGCAAGTATAGAGATCTCCAGAACAAGCTGATGCGCGAACGCGTGCTGGAGCAGGCAGTCGATGGCTATGGTCTTGACACGCGGCACGTTGAGCAAGGCAAGAAGATCAAGACCAAATGGAAGACCATCATCGACAAGTACAGCCAGTACGAGGAAGACAATCAAGGTGACATTGTCAACTTGGAAGAGATGAACATCGAGACAGAGACGGGCCATATCGAAGCTATCCAGAACAACAGAACCATTTGGGATGAGAGCTTGCCCACTGACGAGGAGGAGCTCGAGTATGAAACCATTGAGGATCCCATCAATTTGTTGGACATGACACCGCAAAAGCCCCAACGGCCACACCCTCGTGACACTTCAGAAAATCTGTACTCACGCGCTAGTTCCAACACCAAGATGACCAAGTTTGACTACTTCAGTCCGACCAAGTCTTCCAAGAGGGTATCCAAGCCATTTGTATCACCAACCAAGCCCAAATCCAGTCCCATTAAGGCCTTCCAGACGCCGTTTAACCCTCAAAATGAGAACTGGGATGCCAATTTCAGATGGGATGATGAAGAGGAGTTTGATTTCGGCGATGAGTCCCAGAGTGAGAGCAGTGATGACGATGTTGAAGGTGGCGATGCCAGTGAAACTCAAACCCACACACACTTGCTCCAGCCAAGATTTGACCCTTCTCAAGATCCCATCAATCTCGTGGGAATCCCCTTGCCCAAAGAGAGCCCCACAAAGGGCAATAATTACAGAATTGAGAAAACTTCACCTCAGAAGAGTCCATCTAGAGCATCTAAGTCATACCTTCATGATATCATCTATCCATCGGCAACGACAAGTTCACCCACTCCGCATAAACGTGATTCCCCGTTCAAGGACGATAATCTTCCAAATCGGATCACTGTGCCTGATGTTGAGGCCCGAGTCATAGATGATCCCATCTTCTTGCTTTCAGCTAAACCATCGCAGAGATTTACTCCGCTTGCTGCAAAGCGCAGTCAAAGGGATCACACTGATCCAATTCAGATGTTTACTCCACTGATTACCAAAGGGGATCAAGTCACTTCGAAGCCTACAATGGCATCATTGCCTTATAAAATGGTTCCTCCTAAACAACCTGACTTCTTGTCTGTCTCCAGTGTTCCGGACAGGGATATTTCACCGGATAAGGGACCTGCCCCAGTGATTCGTTCCTTTGAGAAGGATGTTATCGTTCTTGACAGCGAATTGGACGATGAGACAGACAACCCAGAAGACAACTCTTTTGAAGTCTCTGCGCAATCTTGCAGAACATCAAATTTTTCTCCTCAGGAAGAGGCATCCAAGCGCAACAGGTGCACCGATCTCGAGAGAACCATCTCCCATCCGACTGTCTCACCATATGGATCAAGGCAAGGAACTCCTGACAAGCTCTCATTCGCTTCATCTTACAGAAACGCAAGAAACGCAGTGATGGGTCCTGGAGAATATTCGCCTTCCATCACCAGACAGTTGGCCATGGCGACCAACAACAATCACCTGTTGAACCCAAAGAGATCGGGCCGTTGTTGAAACTGCAATATTATTAACGTTATAATGATTTAATGAACGATTATTCAAGCTACGTTGAAATGTGTTAACTCTCATCAATTAATTGGTGTCCTTACCTAATGAGCTTCTTCATTCTTTGTCTTGTGGGACTGACTCTTGGGGTATAGTACTGTGTGTATTGTCCGTATCCTTGGTGTGGGGTCTGGTATGCATTCATTGGGGTCTGTGGCACTTGCTGATTCTGTTGTGAATCTAGGTGTTGCGGTGGTGGTTGGGCATGGTTTCTGTAAGTTCCAAAGGCAGCATTTGTCAGCACCAATGAGCCCACCGTGATTAGGAGAAGAAAGAACATGGACTTCCACGAGATTGGCTTGATGAAGCCATTGATAATCTCAGCAAATGTCTCTGCTCCAATTTTGGCGCGGCCGACTGTGGTCGGATCCCTGTTCATACACTTCTCCCATTCGGAACAAGCGGCCTCGAGGGCGACAACACGCTGACCTGGGTGACAGTTGTTCCTGATGTATTCCTTGGAGCATATGGCAATCTCCTGTAGAATATCTGTCGCGTATGAATCGACCTTGTTCTCAACGTCTGCTCTAACAGTGGAGATGAATGAATAAATGAAGTAAAGAAGGATGGAAACAATGGCAACATTGAACAACAATTGCAAGTATAAAGAGAGCACATAGGGTAATTGTGGGTCAACAAGTGTTTTGACTGTTGATTTGAACCATCCCTTCGGCTTCCTTCTTCTCTGCTTCTCCTCTTTGCCCTTCTTCTCTGCTGTACTCTCATCGTCGCTTTGGTCCACCCAGTCGCTGTTCGGTCTCTTTGGCTTCCTGGAGGAAATGTAGGGGCTGCGAACGTCTCTCTTCTTCTTGCCATCAATGGAATCACTCAGTGGACTGGTGAATCTGGCCTCAGCCCCACGGGATCTTGGTTCAAAGTACTCCTTTTTGGGGCTGAAGGACAGGGCCTTCTTTGTCTTCGTAGCAAGGTTCACCTTCCCGTCAGAGATGTCCTTATTGAGCTCAGTGGCAGGGTCTGTTGTTCTTGGCTTCTTCAGAATGCTACTCGGAATCGTTTTCTTGAGAGAAGGGCTCGGATCTGATGCTGAGGACAAAGGTGGGTCGAGAATGGTGGGTCTCGAGCTGAGTATCGTGTGAAGTTTGAGCGCAGGTGATTCCGGAGGATCATTAGAGCTGGAAATATGAGCAGGGGAGTCGCCCAAGGGGCTTTCTTCGGTCGGCGCTCTGTTCTTCCAAGCCTGTCTGTGGCTGGGAGTTTTGGGGTCATTTGCCACTTGTTTGGCATTGAGCGGTGTCAAATGCTCTGCTTCGTCAGCGTGGAAAGAGAGATCACTTTGTGGCGTGTCTGGGACTATACGTGGCCCTGTCATTGTTACAACTTATTGTGGTTCCAGTGGAGTGGCCAGGTTCTGCTATTAAATCAATAACTTTCCTGATTTGTTTTTGTTTTTTTGACAAGTGTAAACAGAAACGGATCAAAAGGGGAAACTAGTAAAAAAAAAAAAAATAATGCGAGTTCTGTGGATCGAACACAGTACCTCCAGATCTTCAGTCTGGCGCTCTCCCAATTGAGCTAAACCCGCCTTGATGGATTTTCATATTTTTTCTGTTTTTCAGGACGTGTCGTGTTAGGTAAGCATCCCACGTGACTCTTGCACTTTCTTCAAACTTGACACATTTCACGCCAAAAACCGGCAAAACTACCAAAGGCAAGAAAGAGATGGGGAATATCTGTAGACCCCCTTTCGCTATGCACAAACCGTACTCCAAATATACATGTTTCAAAGGCTCCTGTCCTGTTTTCGGTGGTGTGATCCGTAATTCCCATAATTAATGTTGCTGTGCACAATCGTGCAGGGCTGACACATTCAGATGTCTCAGGAATCCAAAGTCGAACATTCTCATCCAACAGTGCAAAGAGTTGGAGCTAGTGCTAGATTAGGTCATTATACCTCTAGCTGGACTCAATTGGCTCCCTTTTACCTGAGTCCACGGCGATTCATAGACCTTTTTTCCAGAATCTTCCATTATTTGCTAGCATTTTCCAGAGTCTCGCGGGAACTTTTTACATGCGCAACCGTACCGAACATTCGAGATAATCACAAAAAAAGTATATAAGAAAGGAGTAACCGCCAGTTTTATCTCGCCTCTCCCAACAACTTCATAACAAACAAAAGACAAAGAAGAAAATGTCGAGAGCTATCGGAATTGATCTAGGCACCACATACTCCTGTGTTGCCCACTACACCAATGACCGCGTTGAGATCATCGCCAACGACCAAGGAAACAGAACAACGCCTTCATACGTTGCCTTCACAGACACTGAGCGTTTGATTGGTGACGCTGCGAAGAACCAGGCAGCAATGAACCCAAAGAACACTGTCTTTGACGCCAAGCGTTTGATTGGCAGAAAGTTCAACGACCCAGAGGTTACCGCCGACGCGAAGCACTTCCCTTTCAAGATTGTCAACAAGGAGGGCAAGCCAGCCATTGAGGTTGAATTCAAAGGTGAGACCAAGAGCTTCACCCCAGAGGAGGTTTCCAGTATGGTGCTTGTCAAGATGAAGGAGACCGCCGAAAACTACTTGGGAACCACTGTCAAGGACGCTGTCATCACTGTCCCAGCCTATTTCAACGACTCCCAAAGACAAGCGACCAAGGACGCCGGCCTCATTGCCGGTTTGAACGTGTTGAGAATCATCAATGAGCCTACCGCCGCTGCCATTGCCTACGGTTTGGACAAGACTGGTGCCGGTGAGCACAATGTCTTGATCTTTGACTTGGGTGGTGGTACTTTTGATGTCTCCCTACTGTCGATCGATGACGGCGTGTTTGAAGTCAAGGCCACTGCGGGTGATACCCACTTGGGTGGTGAGGACTTTGACAACAAGTTGGTTGACCACTTGGCCACTGAATTCAAGAGAAAGAACAAGAAGGACATAACCTCCAACCAGAGATCCTTGAGAAGATTGAGAACCGCCGCCGAGCGTGCCAAGAGAACCCTATCCTCCTCCGCACAAGCATCCATTGAGATTGATTCCTTGTTTGAAGGTATCGATTTTTACACCTCGATCACCAGAGCCAGATTCGAGGAGTTGTGTTCTGACCTTTTCAGATCCACTCTAGACCCTGTTGAGAAGGTGTTGAAGGATGCCAAGCTTGACAAGTCCCAAGTCCAGGAGATTGTCCTTGTTGGTGGCTCTACCAGAATTCCAAAGGTTCAAAAGTTGGTTTCTGAGTACTTCAACGGCAAGGAGCCAAACAGATCGATCAACCCAGACGAAGCTGTTGCCTATGGTGCCGCTGTCCAAGCTGCCATCATCACTGGTGACACTTCCAACACCAAGACCCAAGACTTGTTGTTGCTAGATGTTGCGCCATTGTCCTTGGGTATCGAGACTGCGGGTGGTATCATGACCAAGTTGATTCCAAGAAACACCACCATTCCAGCCAAGAAGTCTGAGACTTTCTCGACTTATGCCGACAACCAGCCAGGTGTCTTGATTCAAGTCTTTGAAGGCGAGAGAACAAGAACGAAGGACAACAACTCCTTGGGTAAATTTGACTTGTCCGGCATCCCACCAGCTCCAAGAGGTGTGCCACAGATTGAGGTCACTTTTGACATTGACGCCAATGGTATCTTGAATGTCAGTGCTGTGGAGAAGGGTACAGGTAAGTCCAACAAGATCACCATCACCAACGACAAGGGCCGTTTGTCCAAGGAGGACATTGAGAGAATGGTTTCTGAGGCTGAGAAGTTTAAGGCTGAGGACGAGCAAGAGGCTGAGCGTGTTGCTTCCAAGAATGGTTTGGAGGCCTACGCATACTCTTTGAAGAACACCATTTCTGAGGCCCAATTCAAAGAGAAGGTTGGCGATGCTGACCACGAGAAGCTGTCTAAGGAGGTTGAGGCTGTCATTTCTTGGATCGATGACTCTCAAGCCGCCTCCACTGAGGAGTACAAGGACAAGCAAAAGGAGTTGGAAGGCATTGCCAACCCAATCATGACGAAGTTCTACCAAGCTGGCGGTGCTCCTCCAGAAGGCGGTGCTGCTCCAGGTGGCTTCCCAGGTGCTGGCGGTGCTCCAGGCGCTGGTGGCGACTCTGGTCCAACCGTTGAGGAGGTTGATTAAGTTATGGTTTTATGATGCTTATTTGCTTTGTTTCTTGGTTTATTTATGTCGGTAAAGGTTTGTTTATAATTATAAGATTATTGGTTATTCCAGTACGTAGTTGTTTTTCTAGCTCCCAATTTGACGTTATATATTCTCTTTACAGTGCTCCTAACCAACTGACACATCTCGATCAACAATGAAAAAATAGAGGACAATCTCTCAACTTCATTTTAGAAAACCACTGAATGCTACAGGCCCGGTTTAAGAATGCGCTCGAGAGCATATTCAGCGGGCGTTTACCTGGAAAATTAGCCGTTGCCTGTTCAGGTGGCATCGATTCCATGTGCCTTGTGTCTCTTTTACACCGTCATATCAAGGCCAACAACATCAACACAACCATTTTTCCCATCACTATTAACCACAACCTACGGCAAACAAGTTCTATGGAAGTGCCCGTCATACGGCGTAATCTGAGGAGTATCGGTTTAGGCACCGCAACCCACCTTACGGCCACTTTAGACCTTCAATTCAAGACGAATGAGGCATTTGAAGAGACTGCAAGGCTGGAAAGATACAGAGCATTGGACACGTTGTGTTCAGACCATGGTATCAGACATATCCTGGTTGCACACCATCTGGACGACCAGCTTGAGACTTTTATCATGAGACTTCTCGGGAACAGTGGCGTGTTTGGGCTCAGTGGTATGCTTCCCATGAGCAAATCATCGGTGACTACAAGTCCTGAACTGTTAGACATTGTGCGTCCGTTGCTGGATGTCGAGAAGAGCGCTATTTACTCGTATTGTCTGGCCAATGGAGTCTCTTGGACACAGGACTTTACCAACTTTGAGGAGATCAACCATAGAAATACCATTCGGAAGTACCTGATGGACAACCCACAAATAAAAGCGCAGGTGAAGCGACAGTTCATGGATGTCCGCCATTTCACTGAGGAAGTGGATACCCATGTCAATTATTTGTATAACCAGCTCGGAGAGGGAAAGGGCATCAGCAAGTCAGATTGCAGCTTTGAAATCATCTTGACCAGAGCTCAATTTGACCGCTATTCAGACCTGGTTTGGGCAAGGCTGCTGTTCAAAGTTTTGTTTCCCTTGTCCCCGTCCAGGAATTACCACTACAGTTTCAACAAGGTTCTTGCCTCCATCCCCAAGTTGCAGCAGGACACGACTTTCTCCCTGTTGCAACTCCAATGGACTGTGAAACATAGGAACAATTGCGTTCACATCGCTGTTAAGCGACAGAACCTGAAGGATCCCATTGAGCACGGGATCACATTGGAGCCACATTCCCGATCAGGTTGGATTCTCTTTGACCACCGGTTCTGGCTGAGATTCAGCAATGACACGGCACAACGGCGAGATTTGGTCGTGCGCACACTGATGAAAGGGGACGCCAAAAAGTTTGACAAGAAACCAAGACAATTCAAAACAACTCCAAACCTCAATCTGCCTGTTGTTATCGACAACAGCACAGGCAAGATCATCGCAATGTGTACAAAAGATGGCTGTGATGCCATTGAGTGGCGATTGAAAGAAAACATTTACACATTTTAAAACCCGTCATCGACGACAACGGGGTCCTCATCGTCATCATCCTCCTCCAGTCCCATTATGGTTATGCCGAATCTTTCACTGAGTACGCCCTTCAATGCCATCACTTTCCTAACCAGTTTGTGCAAGGACATGTCCTTCATGTAGTAGTCGAACTCGGAAACGCATCGTCTCAATGCAGATTCCTGTACGAATTGGGACAGGTACTCTTCGGGCATCGTGTTGAACTGGACTGTAAGCAGATCGAGAAACTTTAGGAAAAGGTCCTCGTTGTGAGAAACGCAGTCCTGGCATTGGAGGATGATCTGAATAATGTTAAACCACTGCGTCGAGCTCGAGTAGTTGGCAAACAAGGTCATGTTGATGAACGCGAGCTGGAACTCTCCCAGCAACAGCGTGTTGTTTGAATGGTAATAACTGGTGAGGATGTGGGACAGGTACCACGATTTGTCAAGTGCATCTTTGGTGGTCTGCTGTGGTGTTGCTCCCGGTCGTATCGATTTCCGCAAACTGATCTGCGCGTACCTGATCTCCTCGTCGCTCTGGTCAATGAGTGAGTTGACGACAGGGTCCTGCGCAAGCGTGCCCTTGTTCTCTGTTCTCGCTGATATTGCCTCCAATAGCAAGTTGTTTTCCTCGGCAGAGGTCAGCAGACTGTCAATGTAGTTTCCCCTGGGCAGCGTGTGGTTGATTTGGCTCCAGTTTAAATGGCTGGTGAGTGGCTGCCAGTCCCTGCTCTCTGGGTACGATACCATGAAGGGATAGTACTCGGGCAGCTTGCCCATCTCTTTCGAGACGTTGAGCTCGCCAATTTCGTCGCCGTACTCCATTCTTTCATCCCGTGTGTTCCATGACAATATGATCACCTCCTGGTCTTTTGCCTCGAAATAGAACCCTGACCTCGCACTGTCCTCATTCTGGGCGTAGTGGGCGATGTGGAAGCCATCGGGCACGTTTTTGATACCCTTTAAGACGTTGTTTGTATTGAAAAACTGCAAATCAATGCCCGCAATCCAATTCTCTGGGAAGTTGAGGAATACAACAGTGGTATCAGGTGGTCTGCTCATGGGGTCAATGCTCAAAAATAACAGTCGCGCGTAAGGCATTTGTTCCACATGCAGCAGAAGTGTGTATTCAAAGGGATCGACTTACGAGGGTTCATAACCACCTCGGAAATGGTCTCCCTCTTTCTCTCTTTTTTTTTTTTTTCGTCCTTCTTTTCTGTGTTGATGAGTCGAAAAGAAAAAAAACTGGAAACCAACTTATAAAAGAAAGAACCATTCCAAAAAAAAAAGCGCCAACATGTCTGAAGAAGCCCCATTTTCCTTCCCACGCGAGGAGGAAAAAGTGCTCAAGCACTGGGAGGAGATCGACGCCTTCCACAGATCCCTCGAGCTAACGGAGGGCAAGCCAGAGTTTGCCTTCTACGATGGTCCGCCTTTCGCCACTGGTACGCCCCACTATGGCCACATCCTGGCCTCGACCATCAAGGACATTGTCCCACGTTACGCCAACATGAACGGCTACCACGTCGAGAGACGCTTTGGCTGGGACACGCACGGTGTTCCAATCGAGCACGAGATTGACAAGAAGCTGGGCATCACGGGCAAGAACGATGTCATGGCGATGGGCATTGACAAGTACAATGCCGAGTGCCGTGCCATTGTCATGCGTTACGCCGACGAGTGGAGAAAGACCATTGGCCGTTTGGGAAGATGGATTGACTTTGACAATGACTACAAGACCATGTACCCAGAGTTTATGGAGTCTGTCTGGTGGGTCTTCAAGCAGCTGTTTGACAAGAATGCCGTCTACAGGGGTGTCAGGGTCATGCCTTACTCCACTGGCCTAACGACACCATTGGCCAACTTTGAGGCGCAACAGAATTACAAGGATGTGTCTGACCCGGCCGTCACCATTGGCTTCCCATTGCTCGACGACAAGCAGACCCTTCTTGTTGCTTGGACCACGACTCCTTGGACGTTGCCGTCCAACATTGCCCTGGCAGTCAACCCAAAGTTTGAGTACGTCAAGATCCACGACGAGAAGACTGACAGATACTACATTCTGTTGGAGTCGCTGCTCAAGACTGTCTACAAGAAGCCAGCTGCCGAGAAGTTCAAGATTGTCGAGAAGATCCAAGGTAAGGACCTCGTCGGTTTGAAGTACGAGCCTTTGTTTGACTACTTCTACGACAAGTTCAAAGAGACTGGCTTCAGAGTCATTGCTGCTGACTACGTCTCCAACGACTCTGGTACCGGTATTGTCCACCAGGCCCCAGCCTTTGGTGAGGAGGATTTCAACGCTGCCACCGCTGCCGGCGTGATCTCTTCCGATGTGCTGCCACCAAACCCAGTCGACGACGACGGCAAGTTCACCAAGGAGGTTGCCCTATGGGAAGGCGTCTACGTCAAGGATGCCGACTCCAAGATTATCAAGCACTTGACCGAGCAAGGAAAGATCCTGATGAACACCCAAATCAGACACAGTTACCCATTCTGTTGGAGATCCGACACCCCATTGCTGTACAGAACTGTGCCTGCCTGGTTTGTCCGCATCGGTGAAGTGATCCCAGACATGCTGAACAATGTCGAGAAGACGAGATGGGTGCCAAGCACGATCAAGGAGAAGAGATTCACCAACTGGATTGCCAACGCCCGTGACTGGAACGTGTCGAGAAACAGATACTGGGGTACCCCAATCCCATTGTGGGTCTCGGACGACTTTGAAGAGGTTGTCTGTATCGGTTCCGTTGAGGAGTTGAAGCAGCTATCTGGTAGGGACGACATCACCGACTTGCACCGTGACAAGATTGACGATATCACCATCCCATCAAAGCAAGGTAAGGGTGTCTTGAGAAGAGTCGAGGAAGTGTTTGACTGTTGGTTCGAGTCTGGTTCCATGCCTTATGCCTCGGGTCATTACCCATTCGAGAATGAGCAAAAATTCAAGAACAGATTCCCTGCCCAGTTCATCTCGGAGGGTCTTGACCAGACCAGAGGCTGGTTCTACACCTTGACCGTGTTGGGTACCCACTTGTTCAACACTGCCCCATACCAGAATGTCATTGTCTCTGGTATCGTTCTTGCTGCTGACGGTAAGAAGATGTCCAAGAGATTGAAGAACTACCCAGACCCAACCATTGTCCTGGACAAGTACGGTGCCGATGCCTTGAGATTGTACTTGATCAACTCGCCAGTGTTGAAGGCTGAAACCTTGAAGTTCAAAGAGGAAGGTGTCAAGGAGGTTGTCTCCAAGGTGCTGTTGCCATGGTGGAACTCTGCCAAGTTCCTGGAGGGCTCGATTGCCTTGTTGAAGAAGAATGAGGACATTGACTTCAAGTACGACGCGTCGTTGACGTCTGACAACGTGATGGACAGATGGGTCCTTGCCTCCTTGCAATCGTTGATCAAGTTCATCCACGTTGAGATGACTGAGTACAGATTGTACACTGTTGTTCCAAGACTGCTGCATTTCATTGAGGAGTTGACCAACTGGTACATCAGATTCAACAGACGTCGTTTGAAGGGCGAGGTGTCTCTCGATGACACCAAGAAGTCGCTAAACACCTTGACCGAGGCTCTCTTTGTCCTGGTTAGAGCCATGGCTCCATTCACCCCATTCTTGGCTGAGACCATTTATCAGAGACTAAGACCGCTGTTTAGCGATGAGGACCTCAAGGCCTTTGGCGAAGATGTCAACTCTGTCCACTTCCTGTCCTACCCAACTGTCCGTGAGGAGCTGTTTGACGAGAAGATTGAGACCGCCGTTGCCCGTATGCAAAAGGTTATTGACTTGGGTCGTAACATTCGTGAGAAGAAGTTGATCTCTTTGAAGACCCCATTGAAGGAGCTTGTCATCTTGCACTCGGATGAAGGTTACCTCAAGGATGTTGAGGCTCTTCAAAACTACATCATCGAGGAGTTGAACGTTAGAGACTTGGTTATCACCTCTGATGAGAAGAAGTACGGTGTCGAGTACTCTGCAGTTGCTGACTGGCCAGTTCTCGGCAAGAAGTTGAAGAAGGATGTGAAGAAGGTTAAGGATGCCCTACCATTGTTGACTTCTGAGGAGGTTCAATCCTACGTTGTCACTGGCAAAGTGCAAGTTGCCGGCATTGACTTGATTGCGGGGGATTTGACTGTGAAGAGAGGTCTTCCTGAGGACAAGGCCAGCGATGGCCAGGAGGTGAGGGCTGATCAAGATGTCTTGATTATCCTGGACATCAACATTTACCCAGAGTTGAAGACGGAGGGTCTCGCCCGTGAGTTGGTGAACCGTATCCAAAGATTGAGAAAGAAGGGTGGCCTTGAGGCCACTGATGATGTCTTGGTGCAGTACCAATTGGTCAAGGACACCATTGACTTTGAGAACATTGTCTCTACTCACAAGGACTTGTTGTCCAAGACCTTGAGAGGCGAGCTTGAGCCATTCAGAGAGGTTGACAACGAGGTTGTCGCTGACGAAGAGCAACAAATTAATGACACCATCTTCAACTTGAGAATCTTGAAAATCTAGAGGGTTGGGGGGTGAACCGTATTTTAGAAGATAAATTGTACAACAGAGCAAATATGGACTTTTGTAGCACCTGGCTCAAAAACGTGCCATTTAAACCGAAATAAATAATGAATAAATAATAAATAAGGGGTCTCTAAAGTTGAGCACAGAACACAGCTCATTTCAAGTGCTTGGTGACGCATTGTTTAAACAGTTGGAACTCCTTTTCGCACTGGCCTTTGCGGAGGTCGGTGTATGATTGGAGGATGCACTCGCCGTAGACTGACGCCTGCGTGGCGCAGTTGCTGGTAGTTTGGAGGAACTTCTTTGCCGGTCTTAAATGGAAATGCGGTGTCTTGGCCATGGGTTTGTACTATGTTTTGTTGTGATTGGTTTTAGCCGAGGGCTTGTTTTCTTTGGTTTCCCCGTCTTTTTCTTCTTGGATGGCGAATGGCAAAAAAAAAAAAAAAAAAAAAAAAAAAAAAAA